>CM069441.1:93616489-93666588 GCA_035610835.1 Ophiura sarsii | reverse complement strand
ATACAAAAACTCAAGCTGAAATCAGTTGGCGACAAAAAAGTCATTCGCATAGAAATCATAATAATTTTTTTTGACAGACAAATATCAAAATTGGAAAAATTAGCCCAAATACCAATATTTGGTTAAATAATTCAATTTCTTTTGGGAACGTATGAGATCGATGATACAAAAAAGTCAAGCCGCAATCAATTTGACGACAAAAAAGTTGTTTGCATAGAAATCATAATGATTTTTTTTTTAATTCTAGGCTTAGTGACCGACAAATATCAAAATTTGAAAAATTAGCCCAAATACCATTATTTGGTTAAATAATTCATTTTTTAGGGGTACGTATGAGATCGATGATGCCAAAAAGTCAAGCCGCAATCAATTTGGCGACAAAAAAGTCATTCGCATAGAAATCATAATTATTTTTTTAAATTCTAGGCTTGATGACCGACAAATATCAAATTTGAAAAATTAGCCCAAATACCATTATTTGGTTAAATAGTTCAATTTTGTTTGGGTACGTATGACATCGATGATACCAAAAAGTCAAGCTGCAATCAATATGACGAAAAAAGTCATTCGCATAGAAATCATAAAAATAAAAAAATTCTAGGCTTGACCGACAAATATAAAAATTGGAAAAAATTAGCCCAAATACCATTATTTGGTTAAGTAATTCATTTTTTGGGGTATATATGAGATCGATGATACAAAAAACTCAAGCCGCATTCAATTTGGCGACAAAAAAGTCATTCGCATGGAAATCATAATTTCTTTTTCTAAATTCTAGGCTTGACCGACAAATATCAAAATTGAAAAATTAGCCCAAATACCATTATTTGGATAAGTAATTCAATTTCTTTGGTTACATATGAGATCGATGATACAAAAAAAACTCAAGCCGCATCAATTTGGCGACAAAAAAAGTCATTCGCATAGAAATCATAATTTATTTTTTAATTCTAGGCTTGACCAACAAATATCAAAATTTGACAAATTAGCCCAAATACCATTATTTGGTTAAATAATTCAATGTTTTTGGGAACGTATGAGATCGATGATACAAAAAAGTCAAGCCGCAATCAATTTGATGGCAAAAAAGTTGTTCGCATAGAAATCATAATGATTTTTTTTTTAATTCTAGGCTTGACCAACAAATATCAACATTTGACAAATTAGCCCAAATACCATTATTTGGTTAAATAATTCAATGTTTTTGGGAACGTATGAGATCGATGATACAAAAAACTCAAGCCGTAATCAATTTGGCGACAAAAAAGTAATTCGCATAGAAATCATAATAATTTTTTTTGACCCAACACGACACCTTATCAAATCATATCTAACATAATGGGGTATGACATGTAGTATGTAGTCTGCATTTTCTTCCAATGTGTTATTCGAGGCCCATATGAACAAAATGATGCAAAAGCACAAATTGAGGTTTCATGCTGATCATATTTACAAAAAAACAATAAAAACAAACAACAAAAACTCTCACAACAACAATTTATTACTTCCACGACACCTTATCAAATCATATCATAATCATATCTAACATAATGGGGTATGACATGTAGTATGTAGTCTGCATTTTCTCCAATGTGTTATTCGAGGCCCATATGAACAAATGATGCAAAAGCACAAATTGAGGTTTCATGCTGATCATATTTACAAAATAAACAACAAAAACAAACAACAAAAACTCTCACAACAACAATGTATTACTTCCACGACACCTTATCAAATCATATCATAATCATATCTAACATAATGGGGTATGACATGTAATATGTAGTCTGCATTTTCTCCCAATGTGTTATTCGAGGCCCATATGAACAAAATGATGCAAAAGCACAAATTGAGGTTTCATGCTGATCATATTTACAAAATAAACAACAAAAACAAACAACAAAAACTCTCACAACAACAATTTATTACTTCCACGACACCTTATCAAATCATATCATAATCATATCTAACATAATGGGGTATGACATGTAGTATGTAGTCTGCATTTTCTCCCAATGTGATATTCGAGGCCCATATGAACAAAATGATGAAAAAGCACAAATTGAGGTTTCATGCTGATCATATTTACAAAATAAACAATAAAAACAAACAACAAAAACTCTCACAACAACAATTTATTACTTCCACGACACCTTATCAAATCATATCATAATCATATCTAACATAATGGGGTATGACATGTAGTACTGTAGTCTGCATTTTCTCCCAATGTGTTATTCGAGGCCCATATGAACAAAATGATGCAAAAGCACAAATTGAGGTTTCATGCTGATCATATTTACAAAATAAACAACAAAAACAAACAACAAAAACTCTCACAACAACAATTTATTACTTCCACGACACCTTATCAAATCATATCATAATCATATCTAACATAATGGGGTATGACATGTAGTATGTAGTCTGCATTTTCTCCCAATGTGATATTCGAGGCCCATATGAACAAAATGATGCAAAAGCACAAATTGAGGTTTCATGCTGATCATATTTACAAAATAAACAATAAAAACAAACACAAAAACTCTCACAACAACAATTTATTACTTCCACACCTTATCATAATCATATCTAACATAATGGGGTATGACATGTAGTATGTAGTCTGCATTTTCTCCCAATGTGTTATTCGAGGCCCATATGAACAAAATGATGCAAAAGCACAAATTGAGGTTTCATGCTGATCATATTTACAAAATAAACAACAAAAACAAACAACAAAAACTCTCACAACAACAATTTATTACTTCCACGACACCTTATCAAATCATATCATAATCATATCTAACATAATGGGGTATGACATGTAATATGTAGTCTGCATTTTCTCCCAATGTGTTATTCGAGGCCCATTATGAACAAAATGATGCAAAAGCACAAATTGAGGTTTCATGCTGATCATATTTACAAAATAAACAACAAAAACAAACAACAAAAACTCTCACAACAACAATTTATTACTTCCACGACACCTTATCAAATCATATCATAATCATATCTAACATAATGGGGTATGACATGTAATAATGTAGTCTGCATTTTCTCCCAATGTGTTATTCGAGGCCCATATTAACAAAATGATTCAATAGCATTGAGGTTTGATGATGATAATTTTTACAGCGCAGTTTGTTCAAGTAATTAGCCAATTAATGTGTTTTAAAAAAGTGATATTTTACCACTAAATATATAAAAAATATCAAATTCTTGGGAACAATATTCTAAATGTCGCATTTTTATACCATCAAAATATGAAAAAACCGACCTCCATTTAAATAACTATTCCTGGTATTTGAACATATCTACATATAGATTTTGCTGTAATTAGTTTTCCTGAGTAGTCCGGGGACAACTCAGTATAAAGGCAATAAAATGTTCGTGTATTATATTTGTATAAACATTGATTAATGTTAGGGATAAAAACGTAATGAAATTTGCCATAAAGTTGTTTTGTCTGATTTCAAAGGAATCCTTACTACGCCCTCTAGAGTGCACTCGAGTGTTTCGTGTTTATGCAAAGTCCAATCATGTACCTTTATACTCATACAGGATTTCTCACCATTATTCAGAGGAAGAGTCTGAATAAACAAGGCGAGTCTTAAAAAGACAAACCTCAGAGGGGGTTGAGTTCGAATACAAGTAGAAATTAATGAAGAGTAAAAGTTAAGAGAATTGCCGTGTCATACCAAAACGAGCCCTGGCAGGTTTCTTGAAATCATAGACGGTAACAATTTTTACCGTCTATGTTGAAATCAAGTTCTCAAGATTTGTTTTTATAATAATTATAGAGACATAGTAATATTGTACAAGGCTGTTTACATAAACAAACACTCTACACAGTCATGATGTGCGTTAAAGGGACATAAGTGGTGTTGAAAATTTCAAATGTTTAAAAATTTACTTCAGAATTCAAGATGAACATTGCCATTATTGTTGTTTCTACTAACAAAAACAGCAAAACTTGATTAAAACAATATCATGATCGATATTTATTGAAAAACGCCCTCTATGCAAATATGGTTCGCGTTATGTATCAGGCGTACTGCAGGGGGATACTGCCGTACGTAATGCTTGTCCCGGCTGTACGAGCATTAATTTGAATCGACGTTTTCTTGTATATACAAAGAGGGCTGATTTTTCTTTATCCTTATAGGTGTAAGTTCATAATGTAATACAATTATAAAAATATACTAATCCCAGTTTTTTTATCATAATTGAGGGCGCAGCCTCCAACACATCTCTTAGTGCCCCTTTAAAGGTTCCAACCGGGAATATTTTGGATCTAATTAAGAATAGATTTATCACATCAAAGTCAACCAGGGCATAAACAAATAATTAATTAATGGATAATTAACAAATAATTAATCATTAGGATTAGGCCTTATTAATGATTGATTAGAATAATACTTAATTAATCAATAATCAATGATAAATAATTAATTAAATCTATTATTGATTAATCAATGTAATTATTGATACGTATTACCATTTATCATCAATTTATTACTGAGTAATTAATGATGAAACAATAATGAATGATCAATAATTAATCAATAACCATAAACTGTCTGTATACAATAAGATAATGGTTGTACCGAAGGAAATCAAGTCATTGGTCAAATAAAGACACTACAAAACAACAAAAATAACAACACTATTAAGGTAGATGACCCGATCACATTTTCGTAACACAGAATTATTTCAAACATACGGAGATTTTCATATCATATGAAAGCTCGTATTTTTCTCATCATCATACTGAAATTTGACGGCCTAAATCGGTATAATTACGGAGAAATCGATGAAATAACGTCGAATTACCGCGAATGGTGGTAACCACCGATATAGTTTGTGTACTACTCAATGGGTACAGTTCACAGCATCTTGTGCGTCTAAAATAAGAACCATTAGAGCTATGCAACTCAAACTTTGGAAAACGACTTTTTTAAGGATGACCTTTCATGTAGAATAGAAAACTTCAAGTTGAAGATCGGAACATCTATTATTTATTTTACTTGGCTTTTAAACTAAGAATCATACTTTCACGCCAATCGTGTGTTACATAACTTACACCATAAAACAATGAATATTAGCAGTTTCTAGTCTAATTCATAATTGACTGAATAAACGTATACAGGCTGTCCCAAAATGATTAGTACCCATCAATGCCCAAAGTTCAATAATTTGTATCATCATCAAATCCGATGGGATTAGATCCGTTGTTTTTACATCATCTTTTTCATACGGTATTATCTTATTCAAATTTTAGATCATGAATATCATGAATATCGGATTTATCAAACTCAAGATTATGTAAAACATGGTGATTTCACCTTTTTGACAAAGAACTAAAAAATGTGTGTGCTATATTACAGCTTGTTTGAAAGAAACTTGTGTATTCTCATAAACTCTTATTTTTACTCTTCAAATTGAATCAAAATGAAGAAGTCTTAATGGTTTGAACAACAATATGATACAACAGCAGTTTAAACTAGAAAGGAACTAAAGCTATTATTAGCAGACAAGAGATTGAGAGAATGTATTAGGTTCTTTCAAACAAACAAAACCCACATTTTTTTGCACTTTGCCAAAAAGGTAAAATCATCATGTCTTACACAATGGAGTGTAACTTCATTAAAATAAGTCCGATATTCATGATCTAAAATTCTAATGAAAGGGTACAGTAGGCCTATAGCAAATATGATAGAAAAACAACGGATCTAATCTCATTGATTTTGATGATGAAAAAAATATTGAACTTTGGGCATTGATGGGTACTAATCATTTTGGGACAGCCTGTATAAAGAGTTAAACTGGAAAGGTAATCCAAAATTATTTGATTCAATAGCCAAATCATAATTCTTATTTTATTATTAAAGTGATGGGTAATTGCAGGAATTGAGATAAACCCAATTTGATAATAATCCAAATCATGACCAAAATAATTACAATCATACAATCATGGATTTGTGTAAACAAAACAGAAGTTTCAAGTTAATTTTAGTTGTATTATTATGCATGACTAATACAATATTTACCTATATGAAATGTATATTATTTTAATGTCATAATTTATATTATATATACTGATCCATAATATCAAACAGTTCAAACCTTGATTTTCAAAGTTAACCCATGAATATTAAAGTTCCGCAATTCAGCATACCAAATTGCAAAACGTCCAGAATTACACAAACGTATTTAAAATCTTAGCTAAACCTAATTGCAAAACGTCCAGAATTACACAAACGTATTTAAAATCTGCATGCACTTATTTTGAGCATAAATGTTTGATTAGGCAATAATTGATTGAAGTTCACAACCATGTTCCCACCCAGAATGTTTACATCCCTGATCATTTTAATGCAATTGTTATATTTACAAATAATACTGTTTTTCCTGTCTTCTAGTAGGGCCTACTAGTAGGCATAGCCAACGATTCTCTCCATAGCAAACTACAGGGAAGTGAAAATGTTAATCCTTCTTTTCAACTCATCTTATCTATGGTCACGCGTTATGAATTCGCCTCCCAATAGGGTGGTGCTGTTACATTTTTTAGTTTTATGCAGTCATTTTCCTCAAATATTTTCAAAACCACAAAAGCTATCTCAACAAATATGGTATCATTTTAAAGCCCTAATAACAAGCTATCTGCCTGCAAAATGGCATTGGTATAGCTAATACAGAAGGGGAGTTACAGCTGTTTAAAGTTCAGGGACTAGGGGTGGTGCTGGAAGGGGTGCCGCTGGAAGGGGTGCCGCCTGTACAAACTCAATGGGGAATATCCCATGCTTTGTTCTTTTTACCATAACTAGTCGTCCCCTAATGTAACAAACACCATTCTGGTCCCATTTTAAAGGATATTTAGTAGTCTTTAAGTATGTGGTTCAATAGACTTGTCAACTATTTGTAACAACTAATTAATTATGGATAAGACCATGATCATCAGCTTTCTTCTTATTCGCTACACAGTCATATGAATAATCAGCCTCAATTTACCGGATTCATAAAAATGACTATAACAGAAAAAGTTTTCAACCTATGATAGCAAAAGTATACCTTTTGGAAAGCTTGTAACTAGAAGAATTCAGAAATGCAGTTTATATCAGGGAAGGGTTCATCCTGAAACAAATATTTCTGAAAATTCTAAAAATATATAAAATAAAAATTGGAGATATTCACTAGCCGGTATAATTACCATACCGACGTAGTAACTTTGACAATTATATATCATCTAATGGGTAATTTCATGAGGAATTCAAATATGTAAAGTAAATAATGATAGGGGTAGGTATAAAAATATATGGATCTCAAATTAAAAATTAAAAAACTCTGATATTTTCCCGAACATTTCCGATCATATCATTTTAGTTCTTAGTCGTACTATAATTTTAATGGCATATTTGGTTTCCTCATGCAATTTCCCTTCATATCAGTTTTTGTTTATTTCAAAACTTCCATACTCCCCCCCCCCCCCCCCGAGTATCTAATGGTGCGTCCCTTACAATAGCAGCATGGGTAAACAACCCTAGTTAATAGGGCTCACCGCCGCGCCTGTTGCGCCTCATCTCAGACAATTTTGAGAGGGGGGTGGGGGGTGGGGTTAGGACATATTTTAGTCCAAAACGGCCCGAAAAAACGCTTTACACAATGGGAAATGGGCCGTTTTTCGGAAAATTGGGAAATTGGGGTGGGTGGGGGGGGGGGGGGTGTTTTCACACAAAAAAAGGTACATTAGTAACAACATTGGTACATTGGTACCAAAAAAACTACAATTTGTGATGGATCGCAACAGGGGATCAATTCATTTATTTACTAGTCGGCGAAAAAGATAAATAGCTCTAGTCTGACCGCGGGAAAGTTTCAAAAACCGTCGGTCAAATAATTATTAAGTAGTATGACAAATCAACGTTGTAAGGGGTTTATATTGAATTCGATTTATTCGTAGTCTCTTTTTTCCCAGACCCATAATGTTGCAATAGGCCTACAACAATAATATAGTTGTAATTTATCAATTGAGGTTAGTAAATACGGTAATCGCTATCAGTCGAAAAATACTCATAAATACCGATTAAAACAACTAGTGAATAAATTAAACACACCTAGTTACAAGCTAATAATATAACCAAAACTTTGTATCTTCATCTTTCGAAATTAAGACAAATTGCCAATCAAAACCTGGGACTAGTTTTTCATACTTTTATTCTGAGATTTTAGTTTTACTAAATCTCATATCAAAACTATTTTATTTTGCATGATGTCAGTGGTATTAGTGCAGTCAACAATTCAGTTTAATTTGTAAACCACTTTTCAAGACTATAAACCAGGCCATGTTTAAATCAGCATTTTGTGTATGCCGGTATACAGTGGTAATCAATTTCGCCGCTAATGAAACCAATCGGTGTGGGTGTGGAATGGAGCCCCCCCCCCCCCCCCCCCCCCCCCCGTTTCAAGTCACTGCCCCTTCTTTCCCCCCCCCCCCCTCCCAAATGAAAAACCTAGTTACGCCATTGCCGGTATATTAACACACTTTGCACACATTGCAAGAGAACACACTCCATCTGTAGGCTCATCTGTAATATTTATTCATCATTCATATACCAGATCATACAATCAATATTACAAATAACCATGTGACTTATTTTAGTGTACATATTCACAGATATCACTCTTCTTTCTTATATTGAGACCAAGTAAAATAATAAACGTGTTTCTCGTCACCACCCTCACCAATTTGTTGAGATGGTCAAATATTTTTGTTATTTCCTCTTTAACTTTGTTTCATTCATTACTTCATGAATAATCGCTCTAGCTGCGCACCAAGTCCGTTCCAATAAAATGAATTCATACACTCTTAGTGGTGTCGAACAAGAAGCAAGAAACTAAAATACGCAGCGTGCATTGAAAGTGTTTAATGCACTCCGCGTGGGCGCCGTTCACTGCATGGATCACACAGGAATTGTGGGTTCGCCAATTTTCACTGCGGATGTTAGCAAATTGTTAACATGTTTTTATTCGTTTTTACATAGATCAATAAATTATGCTCAAATTGTGAATTTTGATTTGTAAGTGTCGTGGATGAATTAGGTCATTACATTCGTTTACATGTTTTGTTTCTCGAAAAAAGAAAAATGAATGCACTTGCGGAAATGTTGATATGCTCGCAATAGCACACCCCCTTCAGGGTCGTGCCATTATTCACACATCAACATCAGTGTGCGTGCATTGATTTGTCTAACTTCTCTCGAAACAACAGATAGGCCTACGCATTTATTGACCGATAATTCATATACTCTAAAGTAGTGTCGAACCAATCAGAAAGCAAGAAACTAAAATACCGGAGAGCATTGAAAGTGTCTAATGCACTCAGTTTGTTTTGATTCGTTGTTCAGGAATCGCGGGATCAGAAATCGCGGGATGCATGCGTAGCCTTTATGTTTTGTTTCTCGAAAAATTGGAAAAATCAATGCACCTGTGCAAAGTTAGATACGCTCACAATAGCACTCCCCCTGCGGGGTCGTGCCATTATTCACACATCAACGTGCGTGCATTGATTTGTCTAATTTCTCTCGAAACAACACATACGCATTTATTGACCTATAATCAAAGCGCATAACGTGCACATTGAATGGTGCACGCGTGGAGTGCATTAGACACTTAGTTTCTTGCTTTCTGATTGGTTTGGCGCTACTAAGAAAGAGTGCATGATTTAAAGGATATGATTGACTGTGTATCAGTTGTTAGAGGTAATTGTGAAGAATCAAAACATTTGCACTTTGTACCGCGGAATTTCACAAGGGAAATTCCAAGGTGTCAGGTAAAATCATCAACACTGCTTCAACTACATACTACAATCTTGTTGATCCTAAATTTAACTATGCAAAAATGTTGGCTTTTATCGTAAATTAAACACTTCAATAAGTATTATTATTTATTTTTGTATTTTTGGGATGGGGCTTGAGCTGAATGGGAGCAAGCTTGTGGACCCCCCGCCCCCCCACCCCCGACAAATCAAATTACCATGCATTTGATGCAATTTATTCTGGATTTCGTCGGTTTTATAATGGGGGAAATTTGTTGTTGTTTAAATGAAATAAATCTAACAAAATGATGAAAGATAAAAAATAACCAATATACTAAAATAAGAATGGAGTGATTTTTTTTTACAATTATAGTTCCCAAATTTTTCTTTTGAGATGTTAGTACTTGAATTACAAGAAAAAAGATTTATTTTTATTTTTTACAGTGGAACCTTGTTAACACAAAATCTGATAGCACCAAGTTTTATTCAAGTCCCAAGCTGGATAACACAAATTCCTGTTAACACAAACTAAAATATGAGGCCCAGGGCAAATTTGTGTTAATATTTAACAAACAAGGTTCCCCTTTATTAAATGGAAACATTAAAGGGGCATTGAGAGATGTATCAATATACTAAATGAGCAAATAACGTAAAGATAATCATCAACATAGCCCAAATCCAAAATGCCATACAATTCCGACATCGCCTTTATGCCAAACTAAGCAAATAACGGCACTTCCGGGGTTGAGATTTGCCGCGAAAGTCTGCGAGTAAAACGATGCATAACTTCCGAATTCAGCACCTTAGTTTCGATATGATTATATCGAAACTAAGAAAATCATGAAATTTTATATGATAAACGGCGAATGTTAGTAAACTGTTTCAGATGGTAGTTAGCATATGCCTAAGTATTAATTTGATGCAAAAAAACTGATTTCCAGGATAATTGAGGGTGCACTCCCATACGTATCTCTCAATGCCCCTTTAACTAAAATAATGAAGTGGTATTCTCAATTCAATTGTAAAATTTTGGGGTGTCTGCTGGGCCATTTGCAGCAGATAAATTGTCTGGCAGAGGGACCATTCTACAGGGCGAGTTAAAAAACATTGTGCATGATTTGAAACGGCCATTTGACCTTGATGCGTGCATTGAACCGTGAATTTATTGTTGTCAGTGTAAAGCGGTGTTAATCTAGTTGATTCTCCAAAAAATTAAAG
Source organism: Ophiura sarsii (assembly GCA_035610835.1). Lineage (NCBI taxonomy): Eukaryota > Metazoa > Echinodermata > Ophiuroidea > Amphilepidida > Ophiuridae > Ophiura > Ophiura sarsii. Next base: position 93,655,550 of record CM069441.1, on the reverse strand, counting down.
TAATCGACTTAAGAATGCGCAAACTGTGGCAAGTTTTGTAAACTGACCGCGTTTTTCGCCATTCCTATGGGATTTACACACAGTAAAATTGGTTTTTCTAAATGGTCATTGTCACTCACATTAATCATATTAATTGTCAAAATGTTCCTGAAAAATCATTCTTTCACCCTGGGATAAGTAGTTAATCGTCTGATACCGAGTTGTCAAATGAAAAGGCAAATCTGAATCACCTGTTACAGAGCACTTTGGATGCCAAATCCTCTTTTTTTTAGGATGGTGCTTTCTCACTCTCACTCCATACCATCATGCTGCAATAATGTTCATGTCTTAACTGTGTAATTCCCATAGGAATGGCAAAAAACACTGTCAGTTTTCAAAACTTGCCACAGTTTGCTTATTCGTCAGCCGATTACTTTCATTTTTTGGGAGGATAAACTAGATTAACACTGCTTCACATTAATGACAACAATAAATCCACGGTTCAATGCACGTATCAAGGTCAAATGGCCGTTTCAAATCGTGCACAATGTTTTTTGACTCACCCTGTAAACTCTATGTGATGCACTTGTTCATTATGCATCAACTATACAATATTTTGTAATCATTGCTACTATTGCTATCTTCAGTAGATTTCGCATTAACAATACAATATTTTGTAATCATTGCTACTATCGCTATCTTCAGTAGATTGCGCATTAACTATACAATATTTTATAATCATTGCTACTATTGCTATCTTCAGTAGATTGCGCATTAACTACATGTATACAATATTTTGTAATCATTGCTACTATTGCTATCTTCAGTAGATTTCGCATTAACAATACAATATTTTGTAATCATTGCTACTATTGCTATATTCAGTAGATTTTGCATTAACAATACAATATTTTGTAACCATTGCTACTATTGCTATCTTCAGTAGATTGCGCATTAACTATACAATATTTTATATTCTTAAACAGCTAAGAAAGTTTAAGCAATCTCATTGGTTCTCATAGAAATCAGCGACATCTCTATGAGACAACATAACACGGGGAGGTGGGGCCTACGTTTTAACAGTGCGTCCGACCTTCACAATGCGTGGTTTGCTCCATAACGCGCACTTCTGCAGTGCGTCTTTAGCGCTTTTCCTGCGTTTATGTCGGCGCCGCGACGCTTACGCATGGTTTACTCATCGCATGTGATTGGATGGAATGTTTGTGGGTTATTCGATCCTAGCAGGGGTAAAAGTTGTCAAATGTGGACAATAAAATGTACTTATTTCTTTGATAAATGTCTAAAGTATGATTGTTTAAGAATGAGAATAAAGATGAGAATTTGTGTAGAACAACTCCGCCTGCAGCGTCGTTGTTCTACTTAAAATAATACTATCGTCCGCATTTATGTCAGACAATATAACACGGGTACGGTCTGAAAACAATACCTTTATTCTCTAAATCATTGCTACTATTGCCTATCTTCAGTAGATTGCGCATTAACTATACAATATTTTGTAATAATTGCTACTATTGCTATCTTCAGTAGATTGCGCATTAACTATACAATATTTTATAATCATTGCTACTATTGCTATCTTCAGTAGATTGCGCATTAACTAATCATTGCTACTATTGCTATCTTCAGTAGATTGCGAATTAAATATACAATATTTTATTGTAAATATTCCTATCTTTAGTAGATTGCACATTAACTGTAAAATATTTTGACATCATTATTATTTATTAATCAATACTTAGTATGGCGCTTTTCAAAGTGCACAACGCTTTACAAAATTACAGGCAAAAATGATGCCAAAAGACAAGAAACCACAAACACCTAAGGCCAAATTAAATTAATTGTTTGTCTCAAAGCTCCCGCGCGCGTTAGTTTATTGATGCGCATTAGAAAAACAAAAATCTGAAAAAACTTTTTTTCTTTCTTTTTTTCTTTTAAATTTGTTTTTGTTTGTTTTGAAAATATTGACCAAAAAGTGCCAAAAATGAGATTTTTGAGATAAAAAACATTTTTTTGGCACTTTTTGGTCAATATTTTCAAAACAAACAAATTTTAAGCCCCCAAAAAAAATTCGCTCCTAGATAATTGACTTCAGATGATTTTGGTGAAATTTTGGAATTTTTCATCAAAAACTGATATTGTTAGGTTGTCTGAAAATATTTGACGCCAAAAAGGTGATTTTTGGGCAAAAAATGTAAAAATCACTAATTTTAGTAAAATTTGATACCATAAATGGATTCTCTGACTCATTTCATTACAAAAAATGTATACTTTTATGTACATCACATTTATAATTTAAAAGTTACAGTGCTTGATAAATTTGGCGCCAAACAGGGTTGACACCAACCTTAAATACAAAAGTTCACTTTAACAAGGATTTCAATATTTTATATTCCGCATTAGTTTTACAACAGGAGAGGAGCTTTGAGACAAACAATTAATTTAATTTGGCCTAACATTTATACAAATGCGTTTTTAACAAATGTTTGAAAACAGGCACAGACACCGCCTCCCTCAACTGAATTGGCAACTTATTCCAGAGCCGTGTAGCGGCAACAACATACGGATGATTACCAGCTCTATTTCTTGAGCGTGGAACCAAGAGCCATTTATGGTATCCGATGAGAAGCGGAGTCTATGCGAGACAGGACTCTAACGGCATGATGTGCTCTAACGGCATAATGACATGCTTCTGGGGTGATGAAACGGCGTATCCGCCACAAATTACGAATGTGAAAATTTCACCAAATATATTGGCCTCCATCTCAAAACTGTGTTTGCTGACAACATGTCCATTTTGACGTGACGGGTCACATATTGCTATCTTCAGTAGATTAGGCATTAACTATACAATATCATTGCTACTACGTTCATATTGCTATCTTTAGTAGATTGAGTATTAACGATACTATAGTTTGCAAGTAGTCTTCAGTAGATTGTACAATATTTTCTCATTGCTATTAAGTGCATATTGCTATCTTCAGTAGATTGCCCATTAATTATACAACATTTTGGCATCATTACTACTTACTACGTTCATATTGCTATCTTTAGTAGATTGCGCATTAACTATACACTATTTTGACATTGCTACTACCTTAATATTGCTATCTTCAGTAGATTGCGCATTAGGCCTAACTATACAATATTTTGACATCATTGCTACAAAGTGCATTTTGCTATCTTCAGTAGATTGTGCATTAACTGTCAAATATTTTGGCATCATTGCTACTAAGTGCTTATTGCTATCTTCAGTAGATTCCGTATTAATTATACTATAGCTTGACATAATTACTACTACATTCATACTGCTATCTTCAGTATATGGCGCACTAGTTATGCAAAAAGAAAATTCAGTTTCCTCATATGTTCAATGCAAAATATAATATACATTTCATATCACAATTTTTTCATAATATTATTAGTACAATACAGACGATAATTTGCATTAAATAAATGTTATTACACGGTCCTTTGCTGATGCATTACTACCAAGGGCTTAGACAGCCAGCCGTGTAGGGAGTGTTTTACACACCCACTTTTGTTGTAAATTCAGTTTTTACACACCCAGCTTTTGTCCACATGGCCTATACTTTGTACACAAATCCTTAAATTTAGACACCCATTTTTTTTAAATTTATACACATTTACACACTCACATCTTCAAATCCTGCCTAAGACCTTGATTACTACACATTCCATTTTGTTGTTGTTAAAACTCGCAATGTTTCCATTTTTTACGGCGATATATTTTTCAAGGGGGAAGGACCAATTTGCTTCCTTCCGGAACAAATGGTAGCACTTCTTTAATTTTGATCTTGTATATACAGGCTGTCCCAAAATGATTAGTACCCATCGATGTTCAAAGTTCAATCATTTTTGTCATCATCAAAACTGATGGGTTTAGGTCCATTGTTTTTACATCATCTTTGTCATACTATACTATTTCATTAGAATTTTAGATCATGAATATCGGATTTATCAAGATACACTCCATTATGTAAAACATGGTGATTTCACCTTTTTGACAAAGTGCTAACAAAATGTGTGTGCTATTAAAGCTTGTTAGAAAGAAACTTGTGTATTATCATAATCTCTTGTTTACTCAATATAATCTTGTGAGTCTTTCTTTTGTAACTGTTATTAGTTATGGGTGTTCAAATCATTACTTCTCCTTACATCAATTTAACGGTAAAAGAAGTTTGTCACACTTGAGTGACCCCATGCATTGTTTAATTTGACAAGTGTTTAGGGACCTCTATTAAATGAAGTGGTATTTGGTGAATCACCAGTGGCTTAGATTTCATTTTCACATTGAAGAATGAATTTCGTGAGGTTAAACACTAAGTGACTATACCATTTTTAGCAAGTTTGTAGGAAATTGCATCCCCAATATGAAAAAGAAATCTAAGCTACTGCTAATTACCCATGACCACGTCTTTACCTGTTTTTAAATGTCCTTCAAGTTTAGCCTCAAAACTAGCTCATTATAGAAACAAAGCTTGGGGTTGCTCATGCGTGACGATCCATTTTTACTCTTCAAATTGAATCAAAATGAAGAATTAATGGTTTAAACAACAAAATGATACAACAGCAGTTTAAAATTGAAAGGAACCAAAGATGTTAGCAGACAAGAGATTAAGAGACTGTATTAGTTGCTTTCAAACAAGGTTGTTTAAAAACACATTTTTTGCACTTTGCCAAAAAGGTGAAATCACTATGTCTTACACAATGGAGTGTAACTTCATTAAAATAAGTCCGATATTCCTGATCTAAAATTCTAATGAAAGGGTACAGTATAGCAAATATGATAGAAAAACAACGGATCTAATTTCATTGATTTTGATGATGAAAACATTTATTGAACTTTGGGCATCGAATCATTTTTGGACAGCCTGTATAAAAGCGACATGGTAGAAAAATTATATTTTTTACCCAATGACGGTAATATATTGGGTTTTTTCGCAAACCTGAATATTATCGTTATACCATAAGACACTTTCCATGAGTTCAATGTTGTTTGTAGGTTGGCGGCTTTTAACAAACCTTACTCCATGCCATAACAACATCTTTCCAAACATTTGGGATTTTTGACTGTATAAAGAAATTTAATATATCAGAAGTACCCCCTCCAATATCTAGTAGATGATTAATTTTTGCCAATTTGTAAAAAGGTTAATCCACTGTAATTATGCAATATTTTGTAATCATTGCTACTACGCTTATATTGCTATCTTCGGTAGATTGATCATTACTTATTTTGACGGCTTTACTACTACGTTCATATTGCTATCTTCAGTAGATTGTGCATTAATCATACAATATTTTGTCATCATTTTAGCATTTTAAACCCAAAGCAACATAGTAAGCAGACAAAAGTACATGTATACGAACATTTATCACAAAAGTGGTAAGAATACATTCATGAGTTAAAATACATGTACAATACATTAAGCCTATTTTCTAACCTGAAATTGAATGTTTTCCCATCCATTTCCCATTACATAAATGAGTAAATATAATATAGGTCTATATTCTGATCTGAAATTGTTTCTCGTCATTGTCCAAGCTATAACCCATGATTAAAGAAACCAGTTTATTTCATAAACACAATTTAGTATACTTTAATCTCGATATCAGGACTCTTGGTGGAAGCTAATACCACATACAATATCAAATCCCACATCTGACACCATGTTACATGATTTAGATTCACTATACCATGTTTCATATTTCAGAAACCACATTATTTCATTATTGTATGATTCTCGGTTTCAATCCATTTCAATAGCTACGGCCCCTACCTCCCATTCCCAAACCATATTACTTCATTACAACCTTCCCCGGCTTATTTCAACCCATTTATTATCTCGCCAAGGAGTTGTCACCATATGGTGAGATATATTAATTATCTTGCCAAGTCGACTTTACAAAAAGTAGACATACAAAATTTTGGAATGGAAATGTTGAAAAAAATATCCGAGGGTGGAAATGGGCGAAATTTACAGAGAAAAACCGGACTTGCCGATGACAGGATTCGATCCCAGGTCCTCCAGCATTGATGACGGGGTCTTAGTCCACTCGGCCAGGGAGTCACTCGCCCGCAATTAACAATTCCGTGCGCATTTATCACCTGGTGTCAGTGCCCTGCAAGATAGACTGAGGTGACACGTGCCTCCAGCATAGTTTTCAAATGGGATTTCATGGGGTTCAGGGCTGTAAAGGGTTATGGTAATACTAGAAAAAAAGTGTATAATAACCCTTACATTTTTGGAATGGAAATGTTGAAAAAAATATCAGAGGGTGGAAATGGGCGAAATTTACCGAGAAAAACCGGACTTGACGACGACAGGATTCGATCCCGGGTCCTCCTGCATGGATGACGGGGTATTAGTCCACTCGGCCAGGGAGTCACACGCTCGTAATTAACAATTCCGTGCGCATTTATCACCTGGTGTCAGTGCCCGGCGAGATAGACTGAGGTGACACGTGCCTCCAGCATAGTTTTCAAATGGGATTTCATGGGGTTCAGGGCTGTAAGGGTTATTATGGTCTTCTACTGACATGAACTTAATCGTCCACACAGAGAGTCTTGATTTCAAATAGGGCTATCTGCATGGGTGACTCCAATACATTAAAACCCTCAATTAGGGTTATATGATGACCAAGTATTCCCCTCCGGAATAAAGTGACCACTCTGATAGTGAGGGTCATGCAGCCTTGAATCCCAGACTCCTCTTTGCTGACTTTCTCTTTACCTCTTCGATCTCAGGTGGTGGCTTATACGTGGCCTTGCTGGTTTAGGTCTGGTTCTGATTCTGTAAGCATGCCTGCCTTTGCCCTAAAAGAGGTCTTTAATCCAGCAGAAGGAATGCAAAGTCATGTTGGCACTGAAACCTTGATTGAAATACAGCCTTGCCATTTCAATTGCCAAGATGTTTTCCCTAGCTGAGCTTAACTTCTCTTTATGGGCAACACTCCATAACAGGGCATAGAACGATACATTGGTATTCTGCGTCAAACAGAGACTGCAATGGCGTAGCAACTCTAGACTACCAGGGTCCTGTATGTATATAGGGAAAAATCAAAAATCAGGATGCAATAGTGAGTGAATTTGGTATTTTTATAATAAATATGATTCATGCAAGGAGACTTGGGAAATAAATTGTAGAGAAAATGATCACATACAAGTTATCACATAAGGCCAAGAAGAGAAAAAATGTGTCTCACATACCCTGCATGCATAAGTATGTGGAGTCACTAAGTGCATAACCCTACGTGATGAGCCCATATTTTTGCCCATTTTTTAAAGTTATCCAGAAAAAATGGATCTGAAAGGGGAAAAAAGGGGTGATTGGGCCAAAAACACAATGAAAAGAGAGAAGAATTTCTGCACTTAGTATTAGCCTTTTTTTATAAGAAAGCATTTTGCATACATCTACTGTAAAATGTAAATGTTAGTATGTGTACATTTTCACGCTTCACATATTTTGAACAATTTTGCTTGTTTTTATTTATGCAATTTTGAGCTTCCTTATATTATAGACCTACATACAAAAGGAAAATATTTGTTCATTTATATTTTTGCGCTTGCTGATTTTAGAGCGGAAAGTGCAGAAAAAATGTAGCGAAAACAAAATGAACAACAAAAGGCAAAACATTCTTCTTTACCTGTTATCATTTCTCCCTGACCAGAAGCTAGAGGAGCTGACATCCAGAATTGTGTTATTTGGTCACACATAGAGCAGATCAAACTCTGGTGGGTTACCAAGCCTTCCTTTCCTTCCACCACCACATGTCTCCCATGTATGTATGCCACACTTAGCGAGTTGTTTCAAGTTAATCTGTTAATTATGACATTTCCTGACTTTCCAAGGTGGCATTTTGATGTTGATGTGGTGCATTCCTTATCTGAAAAATATAATGAGCAAAATGAGTTTAAATAACAATTCTAGAAATTCGAGATCAGGAATTGAGCTCGGTATTTTCCAAAAAATTCTAAACCAAAAATTGGGTCTGTCAGGCACTTGCACAGGTTTTTTTGGTGGTGGTGGCCTTACACGTAATTAGGTTATTATACAGGGTGAATAAAACAAATAGGACTCTCCTTCAGCATGGATTAAATCCATGACCAATTTGATTTCATTGTTAACCCTAACTCCACTTTTTTTTCCAGAATATATTTGTCAACGTGGAAAATTGACCAACACTTATTTTGACAAAGAATGAGGTACATTTTGGCTCGAAACAAGCTTGTACCTATGAAAGTGAACCGACAAGATTGTTGTGACTAAATAAATGTGTGCATACAATGAAGCGTGTGACAATTTTCGACTTTACACTTATTTTGGCTATGATTAAGGTACATTTTGGCTCTAAACAAGCTTGTACCCAATATTTGGGACACATTTTCATCTGTGTACTTTTGACCATTTATAGACGAAACAAGCTTGTACCTATGAAAGTGAACCGACAAGATTGTTGTGACTAAATAAATGTGTGCATACAATGAAGCGTGTGACAATTTTCGACTTTACACTTATTTTGGCTATGATTAAGGTACATTTTGGCTCTAAACAAGCTTGTACCCAATATTTGGGACACATCTTCATCTGTGTACTTTTGACCATTAGACCATCATAATTCCATGATTCCTCTTGTCAAATAAACTGACAGTGCCAATCTCAACATCAATATTGGGGGGGGGGGGGGGGGGGCAGCAATCATCCCCCGCCCCTCCCCCTCTGGTTACGCCACTGTTAGGGGGCTTGAAATCCCTTCAGCTGTTTCCACAACTGTAATGTGACATGGTTATTTGTTACAATTATTGTAAACAGCTAGATTAAGATTGGTAGTGATTTCAGTAAGTATACCAAGTGCAAGTACATAGTGGAGAACATACCTTTCTCTCAGAGACAGATTTTCGGTTCTCGTTCTCACACCATTCATTGGCTTTTTGTCATGGCTTGATCATGGCATTCTGAAAATAAAAATAAACCATAACATTTATTATTCCTGTACTTGAGAAAATCAAAATTATTAGGCGAGACACAAAAAAGAAACCCTGTTCTATGGGCCCCCCCCCCCCCCCAAATCTGTGAAAATGTTTTCATGTGGCGTCAAAATCGATTCTATAATGACATTTAAGAGGGGTCTTAGGTTAGTAGTTTATGGTCCCCTCTCAAACTACTAACCTAAGACCCAGGCTTTTGGGCGATTTCAATGACATTTAACAGGATAGTAGTTTACCCCCTCTCAATTACTTACCAAAAGAACCCCCCTTTTTGGTGCCGAAATTGATTTTAATGACATTAAGAGTAGTTTACCCCTCTCAACTACTAACCTTTTTTGGTGCCACTATCTATTTTAATGACATTTGATACTAAAAAATAGATTCGCCGACTCACTTCATTACAAAAAATCTACTTTTATGTACATCACATTTATAGTTTAAAAGTTACAATGCTTGATACAACTCTTAATTACTTCAAAATCATGGTTTTAGAGTGAAAATAAGGGGTCACACTACTAAATAGAGCTCCATAGGGATATATATTGCAGTGTTGTAGCCGAGTCCACCCTACCCGAGTCCGAGTCCTTACCTCTCGAGTCCGAGTCCTTACTGTCCGAGTCCGAGACCGAGTCCTTCGTGTTCGAGTCCGAGTCCGAGTCACGAGTCCTTATATGTATTTTAAATCTGATCACATGTCATTAATTTTGCTATCTATAATAGGCCAGCATATCAATGATGTCAACATAATGATGCATTTTTAACTTTCGCATCCCCATACATGGACAAATGTTGATACCATTTTTAATTATAGGCATAAGATTTGATTTAGATATTCAAACAGGTTCATAGATTGAGAAATTATAAAAAATAATTAAAAGGTGTGATATGCTGTAGAGCAACCCTTCCCCTACCGTTTCACCTAATTCGTTTCCCTGAAAATGTCATCCCTAATTCCATTATTTTTTTAAGAGAGCTGTTCTAGGAAGCTAAAAATTGCCAATGAAATATCCTCTTTGTAAGAAATGTTATGACTGTTTTAAACAGTATACACACTGACACAAAATCGCCTAAAGACCATTTACATCGTACAAACAGCCTTCGATTGCACATGATTAGTATCACTTTAATTATTTATAGGTTCCCTCAAATTGTGTTTTATGCTTGTAATAGTTATCAATAGGTGTTTTCAACAGCATATTTCTAACTGTTCAGATGTATTTATGATGTTTTATGACATTATTTCTAAACTGTTGAAGATTGGATGACTGAATTAAGTATCTAATTACTGCAAACAAAATAAGCCAATTAGCTGGACTCGGATTCCCGAGTCCCTATCCGAGACCGAGTCCTTCACCTCCGAGTCCGAGTCCTTCAAAATAGGGTCCGGACTCGAGTACATCACTGATATATTGTACAAAAACGCTGATATGAAACTCTGTATAAGACCACTAAATTACAAAATTGGACCTTGTAGAGTGATTTTTTCTGAAAGATGTTCACATTTTCTCACCAAAAAGGGGAAAAAATAGATAGGTGAACTTGCTCGATTTTTCAAAATACGCCCATGGAGTTGACTACCTCTCTGAATTCTCTTTAAAACCGTGATTTTGAGGTAATTAGGAATTGTGCCCCCCCCCCCCTGAAGGTGCTCAGCAGGAAATTCAAACCTACCCACCAGGAAAAATGGGGGGGGGGGGGGGGGGGAAGGGAAAAGAGGAAAAGGGGGAAAGGGAAAGAAAAGAGAGAGAGAAAGGAAAAAGAAAAAGGTAAAGGAGGAAAAAAGGGGAAAGAAAGAAAAGAAGAAAGGGAAAGAAAGAAAAAAAGAAAATTTCGCAGTACAAAAAGCACAACAGTCAACAAATTGTTGACTGTTGTGTTTTTTGTACTGCGAAATTGTGTGACCATGCGAAATTTTGGTGACAATGCGAAATTTGTGACCTTGCATAATTTTGTGACCGTGCGAAATTTTGTGACCGTGCAAATTTTGTGGACCCTACCCGCTGGGCCGCCCCCCACTTATGTGAAATTCACATGTGGCTCACAGAGTCAAAGGCTTTGGAATAATGAACATGAAGGCTTTCTGACCTATTGCAATAATTTTCTCCATCAATATCTACAAGATGAGGCTGATCGGTTAAAGGTTAACATGGTTATGAAAAAATAAATGTCTGATTTTGATATTGATAGGTACCTCACAATGTTGGACAATATCTAGGCTATCTGAAACTGCATTTAAAAAAAATTAAAATGCGGTACGTTCGCGGAACAGTCCATTATTGTCCAAGGGGTGAAAACAAGATGCGTCACGGACGGACATTTTAGTTCAAGTTCAACATGCTATATTTTTCTGTTAATGAAACATTTTAAAAGTTTTTAAACTAATTTCAAGGACAAAGTAAAAAAATATAAACATAGTGAAGTATCTCCCTTATATGTATTCTTTCCCATGCATGAGTATAAATTAATTAGGGCAGGCATAAATTAGTTAAATCTTTAATTAAAAGTTGTCACGGACGGACACAAATTTTGTCACGGACGGACACTGTTAGCTACTGTTCAGTTCTGAGCACACAAGCAAAGCTGAATACCACCCCTCTTACCATTAAATGAACTAGTCCATACAGGTATGCCCTTTATGCAAATGAGGAGGTTTGCTACAGCAGTGAGCACATGTTACGATGCTCACCAGGTGCACTGTAAAATTACTTGAAGTCAAATGAAGTCATTTGCTTATTTGCACATTTGTGAACCCTCAGCAGATCTTCTTTGGTGAATCTGTAGTATAGCTTGCGCTTGTTAAACTTACTGCCTGTACATGCTGAAATAATGCTTGAAATAAAAGGGGTAGCATGAGATCAGTTAAAAGACACTGTTTAAAATTGCCCCATATAATAAGTGTATGTAAAATAAAAGCAAGTAACAGCATTGAAATCAGACAGTATCATTGGAGATGTTAGCACAAATTTAATTTAATGCTTTGCACAATCAAAAGTTGCAGGCTTTTTCTTTATGAAACTTTGAAAAACTCAAAACACGGTTGGATGCCTACATGTATCCATTATCACTAACCTTTAATTACACAATTAATTGAACAAAAACTTATCAAAGAAGGGTCAAAATTGTTTTAAAAAGTTGTATCACAGCATACAGTCTTTTACACAATTAATCGAACAAAATTTATCAAAGAAGGTTCAAAATTGTTTTACAAAGTTGTATCACAGCATTATATGATGCAGCAGGTCTAGCTCTTGCCATTTATGGTTAAGAGGGGCAGGATTCAGTTTGGCATTGTACTCGGAACTGAATAATGTCAGTCCGTGACCAAATTTGTGTTCGTCCGTGACAACTTTTAATCACTGATTTAACTTATTTATTGACGCCATTGTTAAGTTTCATTTCTACATGAGAAAGGGGGTATATAGGGGAGATAGCTCACTATGTTTTTATTTTTTCTCTCTTTCCTTGAAAAAAGTTGTAAAACTTTAAAACTTTTTTTGCGTCACGGACGGACAGCTCTGCATCAAAAAGTTATCACAAGGGCAGGGTAATTACTTCCCAGAATTTTTTTCTAAAATATATTTCTTATTTAATGGATAAATGTGCTATCTATTAATTTTAAATTAAAAAAATTGAAAATGTTTCATTAACATAAAATATGGCAAGGTCAACTTCTACTAAGAATGTCCGTCCATGACGCATCTTGTTTCTACCCCTTGGGCAATAATGGACTGCTCCGAAAACTTTTCCGCATTTTTTCTTCTTTTCGAATGCAGTTTCAGTTAGCCAAGATGTTGTCCAATATTGTGAGGTACATTTCAATATCAATATCAAAAAGTAATTTTTTCACACCAATGTAAACCTTGAACCGATCACCCTCTGCTATCAAAGTGCCAAATTCTGCAACCTTTGAATATAACCATCACACTGGTTTTGGTATATTGTGATCCTTTTTAATTACTAAGACTAAAAAATGATGACATACAATTTTTCTTACTATTTTGTAAGTATTTGATACCATTTTGTCATGTAAAATAAGTGGCAATTTCAAAGTTCTTCAACATCTGTGTCCGTCCGTGACGCTAACAAATTTCCGTGTGTGACACAGTTTGTTACAGGTCTACCCTTCTCCTGTAAAAAATAAATATGTTTTCAAATGCTGTGTATCAAACCATGTATCTCACTTACTATTTGACCTGGAAAGCTAGAGGAATATGGAATTGTTTAAATAGAAATTAAGAAGAAGTACTAAAGGTCCGGAGAACCCTATTTCTATCTTGTCCGTAGTGTTGGAAAAAGACTAATATCTTGACTGCTTTTTATTACTAAGACTGAAAATTCATGAATTAACATTTTATTACTATTTTGTAAGTATTTGATACCATTTTTTCATACTAAAGTGTAAATAAGTGGCAATTTCAAAGTTTTTTATGTAGTTAACATTTGTGTCCGTCCGTGACGCTCAAAAATGTCCGTCCGTGACAAAGTTTGTTACCCTACCCCTGTAAAAAATAAGAAATATTTTCAAATGCTGTGTATCAGATATTCAAACCATGTATCTTACTTACTATTTGACCTGGAAAGCATTGGAGAATATGGAGTTGACTAGATAGAAATTAAAAAGAAGCACTAAAAGGTAGAGAACCCTATTTCTATCTAGTCCGTCCATGACACAAACATTTCCGTCGTTCTATTTTTAGTAACAAACCACACATTATTTTTTTTGGTGTATTTCAATAAAGTTGATGATTCTCTATAACATTAAACATAAAAAGTTGAATAAATGTCAGTAGTTACTTTTTACAAACTGTTTTTCGCTCATGTTTTGCACAAACGTCGGTCCGTGACAAACCGATCAGCCTCAGATCAACATGTAACCTGGGTACATGTAGTGTACCAATAAAATGTCCACCCTGCAGTACAACTTTGCATGCATGTATCTTCACAATGCCTTGTACATGTAACTCAGATTTTACTTTGGGTATTTGAACCATTAAACATGTCTGTCCCCATGATACCCTGGTCCTGAACGTAAATTACTGTATTATCCCTATTAAGCGCCAATGCCCTTATAAGCACCCACCCTCGTTTTTTTGTCAACAAACAATTCCTTATAAGCGCCCACCTTTTCAATTACTGTAGCACTGTACAACAATATTTTTCGCAATGGCGGCCCACCTTTTCAATTACTGTAGCACTGTACAACAATATTTTTCGCAATGGCGGCCCACCTTTTCAATTACTGTAGCACTGTACAACAATATTTTTCGCAATGGCGGCCCACCTTTTCAATTACTGTAGCACTGTACAACAATATTTTTCGCCACGGCGTCCTTCAGTAAAGCAGTACCAGTAAGCCTGGTCCCATCACCGCCGCCCGCTCTCCCCAATGCGAGCCACAATTTTTGGTTGTTTTTATTCATGGCTTAAATACAACGTTGTGCATGCTCAAAACTACTGGGAATAAAGGAAGATTTCGGAAGGGCACTTGAAGCTTGTCGGAACATTAAGGTCATGTAATGTGGCCACAGTGAGACCACTGCGACGCTGGAATGTTGATCCCCCCCCCACATTTTAAACAGTTTAGTTTACTTTTCGATCGCACATGGTTTTCCGCTAAGTGCAACCTTGCCGAATTTGACAGTGTTTACGATAAATGTGTTTAAAAAGGTACCGTATTATCCCTATTAAGCGCCCATGCCCTTATAAGCGCCCACCCAAATTTTTCCCAATGACTACTAAAAATAATCCTTTATAAGCGCCCATCTTTTCAATTACCCACCGTGTATGCATTAACATATATTTCGGAGTAATTCTGTTATACCATTCACAGCCTGGGTATTCATAGTGCGTGATTTTTAAGAACGACGCATACTAACCGATGTTGGTGTGAAGGGTATAACAGCTACATTTTGGTATATGCGGCTGTTTGTTATTCTTAAAGAACGCATAGTATCAAGCATTTATACGGGACTATACGTCCAACAAATTAAAATATTTGACTTTTTCTAAATGTATACAAAAACTCTTACGCAGATCTTAACGTGACACTTTCACATTAATAACATAGACTGAACGCTGAGTTTGCTAACGATAAAGAAACTGGCGGTACCATACCAACCGTATGTTGTTGCTGCGCGACCGCGTTTAACATGGCGCACACGATTTGGCGCACACGTAATGACGCGCGCAGACAAAGTGTGTACGTGTTTGTGGCGCAAACTGTACATTGTAAACGGGGCATGCAGTGAAAGCAGGCAGGCCGTATACGGTTGCTCCGCGGTGCATACCGTACAGTACAATAAAATGTAACGAGAGCAAGACACAAACAAAACATTAATCATAAAGCCAAGACCTTTATTTTAATAAAGAAACTGGGAGCAAGGCGCAAACCGTATCCAGGATAACATGTATTAAAGTGACTGAAGTGGCTGAAGGAAAATACATTTGATGGAGTCACTCATGCAGTTGTAACCCCATGGCTGGTCATGAAGCTATGTGCTGGTGGATCATGGTCGACCCCCCCCCCCCCCCCCCACCCCCTTTTCATTTTCTTTGTGCACTTATTATACAGCGGTGGGGCTTACTGTATACGATGAGGTCTGAATCTTAATTTGAGGTGCTGCGGCTTATTCGCTGTGCGGCTTATAGCACGTAAATTACGGGATTGGCACATCATACCCTAAGGTCTAAGCCCCCTTCCCCCGCACTTCCCTTACTTGATAATATGGATATAGTAAGGCGGCCTTACTAAGGCCAAATGGGTATCTGGATAAACAGAACGTGCAGTATTGCCCCATCATACCCTAAAAGGGCACCAGTGGTATCTGGATTACGGGGTTCACTATTATAAAACGCAGATAGTCTCAAATTACCTGGATATATACTATGCGCAGGTACGTGTGCCACCTGTGATAACTGGATTTTAAGGGTGTATTAGTCTATTACTTAGTTAGTATCTCGGGAGGCCTTTTTTAAACACAACAAACATGACAAAGGGACTGCATACGTTTAGGCCCTACATGTATGCCTATTGGAGGAATAATGTATTTAATTAAGTAGGCCAAACAAAACCCGGATGGCACACATAGTGTTTAAGTACAAGCATAGAATGGTACAAGTGATCTTGATGATAGACTCCGCCGACCATAAAACTATAGAACCCATATATAACGCTCAGAACGTAGGCCTATTACCTGGATACAGTAGGCCTATGTGCATGGGCAGCCTATTACCTGGATACAGTACATGTATGTGCATGGGCAGCACCAGCATCAACATTTTAAAGGAGTAAAACGGGGTGGCGGGGCAATAAAAGAATCGGGGGAGACATTTTAAAGCTAATTTTAAGTTACTTTCAGTTTTGACATTAAAATACAACTTTTGTATTATTTGGGGTACAAAATGGGTAGGGACATGAGCTGAAAGTGGGTAACTGGGGGAGGGGATATTAAGGCAATCCAGATACTCTGAATATATGTTAAGTATTCCTACACCTGAATAGCCATTCAGGTGTCCTTATAAATCCACGTAGGCCCTAATAGCCGCATACACAGTTATCACGGGTGCCCTTAATATTTGATTCAAGATAAACCACATAGTCCATGGAGGTCCTATTGGATCACTAAGGCTAGTATAATGTAATTTCCAGTTTCCCGTTTCCCTACCGACCCAACTTTTCAGTTTTACCAAAACTTTCATTATTTTGTGCAAAATTACATTTTCTGACAAACTTGAATAAAAATCAAAACTTTTAGTGGCTCAAAATACCAGGCATATCTTCCTGTTGATTTTAAGGGGTTTTTATGGCAGTGGTGTCATGGTATATGGTTGATAATGAAATTGTTTGCATTACCTACTCAGATTTCAGATGTAATTGACGTTGCAATATTTCAGACAGATTTGTTGACATTTTCAATAACACATCTACAAATGCTTCCTTAATTGTTTTTCAAAGTGTTAAAGTGTTAATTAAGGTGTAATATATACAAATCAATAGGGCAGTTCCGTAATTAGGTAACCCAAATTGAAGAAATTGAAAAAATTGAAAATCGTCGATATAACCTAATTTATGTATCATATCGAAGGTTATGGGTTGTAGTTTCATGATATAATTTGGAATTTGATCTAACATTCTCGGTTTGGCTGATTTTGAGGTTGTCGCGGACGTACAGGGCATTTTTTAGTAGAAATCGCACCATGGAAGTGCAATTATTTCCATGAATGAACTAAGGCAAGTATTACAAATTGATACAATCAATACAACAATGAACATGTGTTATGTATCATATAAAAAAGTTACTTAAAATGACCAAAATATTGAAGAATTATGCTTTTTGGATTAAATTTGGTACCTTCTGTTGCGGACGTACACTTCCCAAAAGCTGCTACTTTTAACCACTCTGTTCAATACTTTGGTAATGTTGGAAACCAATGAAGTAAGTATTTTTCTAAAGCTGATGATTCATACTTAATGTTTAAAACTTATTTTGTTCTGTATCTGTTTACATATTTAATACATGGTCTCTTGAAGTGTCGCGGACGTACATCTGTGAATTATTTCACAGATGTACGTCCGACACACTAATATGTACGTCCGCGACGGATGAACATCAGTCAATTTTAACTTAAAGATAAAGGTTCTGATAATTTTCTCTGTTTGTTTTCTTTAGGTTTGTCCCTCTTACAAACAAAACAATATTAGTTTTCATTACAGACCTGAACACTTCAGAGAACTTTTGATAGGAATACAGGTGTACTGAAAAAATCACTTTCTCTGCGTACGTCCGCGACGGAGGGTTTTCACGCCATATCTCATTAACCGAAAATGGTACAGCAAAGGAATTTTCAGGTTTTATACTCCTACTAGAGATACTTGAAACCCAGGTGTTAATAATCAAGCAACTGGTATAGTTTAGATTTTGCAAGCCCTCAAAGTGTCTGAATTCTCTGAAATGTACGTCCGTAACTACGGAACTGCCCAATAGGTAGTTATTATAATCAAAACAAAGAATTCTTGATCAAATCGTATATGATTCCTCAGTGTCCCATGCGACTGGGGCGTATTGTGCGTGACCGCGTCAACCGCGACGCCAAGGGCGCAGTAAAACTGGAAGGTGTGACATTCTTGTAAACAATTGGTAATTGACCAATCGCGGCCGTAATCAACAAGACCCCACGCCGCGTGATTGGACAATTATGTACGCCCGATCGCGTTGTGGTGTGGTTGTCAAGGGCTCATCACGCTGCGTTCAGAATTCGGATGAACGCTGGCGTGACTGGAATAAATGTTTTGATCGAGAATTCTTTGTTTTGATTATAGTAGTTAACACCCCTTTCAGATGCAATAATGAAATTGAGTGAAATAATGAATAATGAATAATGAAATAGACACCTACCCACTCTTTTAAAAATATGAAACGGGAAACTGGGAATTATATTTCATTAGCCTAATACACAATCTTGATTATTAAAGTAGGCCGGGAGCCCAGAAGGTTTAATCAGCTGAGAAGGTACAAAAGGTTTGATGGTCTGATTAGTTTAGTTGGGTGCTAAGAGTCAATATTTTATATTGCTGCCGTGTCGTAGCCTGTACGGGTCAAAATGTAAACATGGTCTGATTATATTGAAATGCATATCAAACTCTTCCAGAGACCATAAGGAGCAGAAAAGGTAATGATTGTATTTCCACCCGATGCTTAGTTTTCGAGATGTAGGGCCAAAAAGGGCAAAGGTCAAATTTTGCCTCAAATTCATTGCACAGGGGGTCGCATGTCACAAGGTGGGCATGCTAAAAGGGTGGCGGTGTTACATTTTTCGGAATGGTTTCGTCATCAAAATCTTATAGCATCACAACCCCTTGGCCTATTGAAGTGGTTGATGCATCATTTTAAAGCTGAGAGATGGGGCTATAACAGTGTAAAATCTCATTGAAATAGGAATTTAAATAACAGAGTAACAGCAGTTTCAATCTGAAAAAGTAGGGGTGGCGGCTCAGGCGGTGGCGCGCAATGTATTAGCATAGGGAAATACAAGATTTTCGTAGCGTTGATTTGAATAAATTGTTGTATTTTCGTAACCCCTTGTCATATCAACCTCATCAATATCTCATTTTAAAGATAAATTTGTAATAAATACAAATTCCTCTAAAAAAGAATAATTATTGCCATTTATCAACCCATTAGGGCATGCTGAAGTTCTGTTATCTCTGATTTATAGCGATGGTAATTATCAATTAAATGGCTGTATAATTAATTAATAATGTGTTAATGTTATCATGGTTTAAAATGTTTTAAAGATACATTCAATCATGTAGGACCTATTTAGTAATGCTTTAATGAAATGTTAGAGCATTTAAAGTCATTTACCTTTGGAAAAATAATACATATCAAAAGAGGATGTAAAAATGCTTTAAGCCACTTAGTAAGATCGCTTAATTAACATAATTAACTAATTACAAAAGTGTTTTTCACCACAATGTTACTTCTTATGTATCTATATATCATATGCAGTGGACTCAAACTTGAAACTGAACTACTTTGGTAATTTTACATTGATAAACAATAATTTCATTCTGGGCATACCGCCTAAATTAAGGTTATAATTAAATTGTAATTAATATGCAAATTACAATATTTTTTACTAAATTTCACTGCTCATTTTGTGAATTAGTATGTTCACAATATATTCTGAATGTATCAGTTTGATACAACTAACTACTTCAATTGTATGCTTCTTTTAGTACAGCAGGTTCAATTTGAGAAAAACGCATTTGAAAATTCAAGTTTACATTGCCAACAATGGACTAATTAACTCTTAATTAGCCGATTTTGCCTAAACGAAAGGGATTTTTATCAAAAAAGTGGTATGAATTATTAGAGGGTGACAATATCTATAACATATAACAAAATACCTTTTTTGTCAATTTTGCCCATGTAACACAAATTACACCACCTTGTGACATCACATGGGACCAGGGGTCAAATTCTCAAAATGCTCCTATTTTAATGAACATGGTCTCAAATTGTTCAAATGGATGCCACGAGCCATAAAAAGAATAGTTTGCCATTCAGTTAAAGCCATTTGAGGAGGCTGACTACTTCTTGTACTAAATGAAATATATGTACAAGTGGTCATTTGAGGATGCTGACCATTTGAAAAGGTGGGCGCTTATAAGGGATTGTTTGTTGGTAGTCATTGAGAAAAACAGGGGTGGGCGCTTATAAGGTCCTGGGCGCTTAATAGGGATAATACGGTACTCGGGGTTTTAGCTCCTGAGCAATACAGACCAACATCACAGGGGAAACTCCAACTACTACAAAATACTCTGGAGTATTTTGTAGAGATCGACTACAAAATACTCTGGAGTACTTTGTAGTGATCTGGGATCTTACAACAGAGACCAATCGTTTGGGGGTTAGGGTTAAGTTATCAGAATCATCAACTTAAATAAATTAAGCTTGACGACACAAATTTTGACCTTTTTTCAGGAAAAATGGTTCACGAAGAAGACGGCCATGAAAGGACTAGGTTTGAACTAGTCCCAATAGTGACCTGTCCTAGGTAGCTGGCTACCTAGGGTCACAAAACTCCCTATTGACTGTTCACGTCGCGAAATTCACATTGAGTGTCAGCACTGCCGATTTTTTACCTCAATATTTTCCCCAAAATGAGGATGCTTGATCAAAATTAATCAACTCAATGTATTACTAAGACAAGAGTTCTAGGATTAGGAACAACATGTGAGTGCATTTTGCTTGATTTAAATTATATTTGATGTGAAAATCTTGAATTAAAAATGTGATTTTCGCGACGTTGTGTGTCCATTGGGTCTAGGTTTGAACCAAATGTTACGGGAAACAACATGGATTGGAATCAACTTTCATTACTATTACTTAGCTTAATATGGCCTAGCCCTAGTCAGGACCTATTACTAATTTTTATTATTTTATTTAGGCCCAAAAAAGGGGTGATTTACCTTTCTGTTGTTGTTGTTGTGGATGTTGACGTTGTGTTTGCAGATGCCTCACCCTCAGCAGGCTCAAGCGGTAACGACTCCGACTGCGGATGTTGCTGCAGATGAGCTTCATCATGTTCATGATCCTCGGCATGTTCAACATGATCAGATGGTAGATCAGATGGAGTCTTTTTACTCCTAGTGCTAGTAGTACTAGAAGTACCGTTTGAAGTAGTAATCGTATCTATCTCGTTGAGCTAATCTCATCTGCATAACGACCTTTAACTTCCGGATCGAGCCAGGGTCACGCCGTTCAATGTGGGGTTTTTCGATTTACGAACGCGTCCGTTTTTGGTGTTCAATTCGCACTTTTTGATTCTGTACCTACCTCAGTAGGCCTATAACGTTTTTAACGTACCCACATTAAAATGGGGACGTGACCCCGTAACCCCCTTCCCCACCCTCATTTGCGCGGGCATTTGCGCCGTCTATGCCCCTAACCCTTCCTCCTCCTCCTCCCCTCCCTCCTTCTCTTTCTCCTCTTCCTCCTTCTTCTCCTATTCCAACTTTTTTAAAAACTCTTTAATTTGTCAATAGGGTCAATAGGCCAGGGGAGGGGCATCCCTTTATGCGCAAAATGTGCGATCTAATTTTAGGGGATATTTGACCTGCATGCAAGTTTACTAAATGCAGCTTGTAGTATGACATCGTAGTTGCCAATCAGATTCGCGCGTACGTGTTACGTAGCATGTGTTTTGATTGATTGCATTGCAATAATTCTCATGATATAATCTTCTGCTAGTACTTGTCGGGAGCGGATGCCACTCGACTTTTCTCTAGAGAGCATTTTGGCACGATAGATCACAGACGTTCAGGGTTCAAAGCGAAAAGCTGGTAAAACGTATGATATTTACAATTTTAGTACTTATTATTTATTAGTCTCAAGTCAATATCAATCCTAGCAGGTGGCCAAATTATCCCACCGAGTAAATGGTCAAATATGGCCACCAAGACAAGACGTAATAAATTCACTATTTTTCATGTTCGAAACCCAAAATAATTGTTTCAAGGGCGGTTTGTTGTGAGGGGGTCGGGGGTATGGGGCCTTATCTTGCCTCACGTCACATACTGAATAGGTGATTACGGAGTGACGTCACATGCCGTTGACCACAAACTACGTGAATTCAAACAAATTCAGATTGCACCATCACCAAAACGGCCAAAATGTAACCCTTTTTGTACTCCCGTGAAATATTACCATCGAACAGAATATTTGACAAAGTGATTCCTCTGCATACTCATGTTATCATATTTACACATAATGTAAGTTTTCACATGTTTTTTACAAGTCAAAGTCTGAAAATCGAGTGAAACATTTTATGAATTTCGGAAATATTGCTCATGTAAACAACGGTCGCTTACACAGCCTCACATGGTCACTAGGAACGTTCTTCTGTATGGTCGAGTAGAGCGTAGACTTGATTTTGATGCTTTGTAGTCAACGGCAAATTGAAGGTCCGTGATCACCTATAAACCGTATAGCTACAACATAGTACAACAAATCATACTTAGTGATATTTGTCATCAGTTGGTATTATTCATCATAGGGTATTTTGCATGTTTCACTATCTGTCCCCATCCTAAGTATGACTCCTTCTAATAATGATTTTCGTGTTAATTTCTGTATCGCTTACCAGAGCTCAAAAACACACTTCTTTGTGCTTGTTCTTATCTACTCTTTCTCATCTATCTTGCCATTCGTTTAATATTTTGTACAAATGCAATATTCCCATGAAATTTGAGGTGAAATTCTAAGCCGATTCACTTTAACGGCACTCGCGATGTTTATCGAAATCGGCGCCATGTTTTATTATAATAGACTCGTTTCAATACATTCGTAAGTTCGTAAAAAAGTGATGTGCGTATGAGATGTTGGCGATGGGAATGAGACTAAATTCACCCCGCAAATCATTTGAGATGCACTCCATTCACTTCATACAGCAAATGAAATTGACAGTTTCTCGCAATACAATTTCCCCATACGTTGGTAGGGACAAAAAAAAAAAAAACCAACGTATGGGTTTCCTGTACTAGTGGGTTTGTGCATGTGGGAGGGGTTTGTGATGGGGGAGGGGAGTGGTGTGTGTACACCAATAAGTACACAATAAGGCCTAAAAAATGGTTTGATTGGCCTAACACGACAAAAACAAATACTGTAGGGTAGGTCGGTTGGGATATTTTTTTAAATCACCAGCTTTGGGGACTTAAAATAGCCAAAATAAAAGCAAACGTATCATTAATTGGTTTGAGCATGCACTTAGAGACGGAAAGTCTAGCCAGACATTGCCGGGTATAGAATACTATAATACAGGGATGGTGTTTGTGATTGGGAACGGGCTAATAATGGGGATGGTATTTGTATTGGGAGGGGTTAGTGATATACTGATTGGGAGGGTGTTTGTGGTTGGGGAGAGGGTTAGTAGTGGGGAGGGGTTGTGGTGGAGGGCAGTGGTTTGTGGTGGCAAATGGGATGGCCCTGGGGAGAGTGTTTGTGGTCGGTAAGGGGGGATGGTGACGTGGATGCATGGGGTGGGAAGGGTTGGCCTAGGGGTGGGGTGGGTAGGGAGTTTGTGGTTGGGGAGGTGTTGTGGTGGGGTAGGGGTTTGTGGTGCGGTTGGGAAGGGGAGGGGGATTGTGATGGGGAGGTGGTTGTGGTGGCGTGGATGCATGGGGTGGGGGAGGGTGGGGTGGGGGTGGGTAGGGTGTTTGTGGTGGGAGAAGGGTTTTGTGGTGGGGGAGGGGTTTTGTGAATGGGAGGGAAGGGGTTTGTGGTGGGGAGGGAGTTTGTGATGGGGAAGGGAGGTTGAAGGGTTGATTTAGATGTGGAGGGGGCATTGTGGGAAGGTGGAGTAGGTTTGTGGTTGGGGTTAAGTGGGTTTTGTGCATGTGGGAGGGGTTTGTGGTGGGGGAGGGGAGTGGTGTGTGTACACGGTACACCAATAAGTACACAATAAGGCCTAAAAAATGGTTTGATTTGCCTAACACGACAAAAACAAATAGGGTAGGTCGGTTGGGATTTTTTTTTTTAAATCACCAGCTTTGGGGACTTAAAATAGCCAAAATAAAAGCAAACAGTCAGAAACTTTAATACTTTGTTAAATTTGTATATATTATATATATATAAAATGTCATGAACATCGAATCGATTTCATGGGCAGACTATCTTTCGAATCAAAGTGCTCAATTCCAATAAAGGAAGAGCTATATAAAAAATTCAAAGTTTAGACCTTCCGAGAAAGGGAGTCGTTACTCTGAGTCAGACGACAATATATATATATATATATTTTTTAAATATGTTTTTTAAATATTTACTTTATTTTATTTGTTTTCCTCCCTCAAAATAATAAAAAAATATTCAGGGTCGGCGATGTATTTAGGGTCGGTTGCGTTAAGGCCAATCAAACTTCTTCTTTTTTTAGGCCTTAGCATAGAGGATTCTCTGTTGGTTAATGTAATAGTGCACTTTCAATGAAAGCTTGAAAATGAAATTTCAAAAATAGTTTTTGCCAAAAATAACTGAACTTGCATCTTTTTTCCATGAATTGTTTTGAAGCGATGCAAAATATTTTGGTATCAAATTCAAGTTCAGCTATCGATATATGAAGGATAGAAGATGCCGACCCATAATAACTCAAAACCCCATGCCTTTTCTTCTTTTTTTGAGATTTTTTGAGATTTTATTTATGTTGAAAAAGAAAAATATTATATGTGTCACTGTTACATGATAATTTCATCTTAATTTACCAAACTTATCAACAAAACTGCCCTGTAAAACACCAAGGAGATGCAAATCTAAGATCCTACCACTTCAGACCATGCTGGCAGACCATCCAGCATGGTCTGAAAGTTTGCACTATTAAAACAAAATATGTATTAGCCCTAACCAGCCAGGCTATGTTTTTACAGTGTGGAAACCAGGGGAGGGGGACAAAGTATGAGGCATATAACAGAATTACTCCAAGTATGAATTTGTTAACCAACTAATCGCCGCAAAACCCCTGGGATTTGACCTCTGGATACTCCTATCACAGCCCCGCGCATAACCACTCGGCTAACCTGCCAACGCTTACCCGGGCAGCGAATTTGTACACACATCAGCTTGGTTGATGACGTCATCGAATCGAATGCTGTAGCATGCACGTGGACATTGTTTTTAGCCGTAGTGTATATAGGAAGGTTAGGGTTTTAAAGAACATTAAAGTGTATTAAAATCAAATTGTATAGTATTTTTCTTCACTAAATGTGTCTATAGGGCAATTCCACGGTAACAGCGTGACCGTTTGGAAGATATTTTCACACTTCATATGCAAATAACATACACACTTGAATTATTCAGAACATTTTTATTATTGCATTTCTACCACTACTAGTACAACCTACTCATAGAAAGAAAAGAAGAAAAAAAATCATTCACATTTATGAAATATGAATATTAATGAGTGCGGTAACAGTGTGACGCTAAAAAGGACATAGGTATTTTTCTCATTTATAAATGGTTAAAACTCTGTGAACTTTTTTTCATGGTTGAAAGTTTCATCAGGTGGATTGTAATTATAAGAAAGTCAGCTATAACTTCCCTGTATAAAAAAAGAAAATATCTTATGATTTTAAATATATGATACAATAAACAAGTTTGCATATGGTAACAGCGTGACCAAAGGCTGACCCTATATGAGCAATGCAAAAAGATCAAACATTGACGTATAACTATCTCCAAAACTTACACTAATTATAGTGATTGTTGATTTTAATTAAATTAAATCACACTATAGTGTTCTTTGTTAGTTTAAAATAGATAAAATACAATATTAAATA
This sequence comes from Ophiura sarsii, assembly GCA_035610835.1. Lineage (NCBI taxonomy): Eukaryota > Metazoa > Echinodermata > Ophiuroidea > Amphilepidida > Ophiuridae > Ophiura > Ophiura sarsii. The sequence goes on along the minus strand of CM069441.1, from coordinate 93,629,712 downwards.
CAATATTAAGTTAATTAAATTATCAAATTAAAACACATTTAACTTAAAAATTGTATTGGAACTCACTGTATAATTCAATGGGGGGTCACGCTGTTACCGTCACGCTGTTACCAAAAAAGTAACAGCGTGACACATTGCTAATTGAAATAATTAATTAACAAAAGGTAGTACTGCATCTTTGAAGCATGTATGTTATAGGTCTATGGGAGTGTGATTTGCATTGCAAGTATTATTTAATTTGTATGTAGATTTAATGAAAATTAAAAAACCCCTTAAAAACATCCATTTTTTCGGTAACAGCATGACATTTTGGTGAAATCTTAATAAAAATTGATCGTTGAGTCGCAACGCAGAGTGGTTTTTTTTTTAATTTAAAGAATAATATGTAAGAGCTCACAACTGATAAAATAATTTTAAAGTGATTATTTTCAGTTTATAAATGAATAGCATTATAAATAACAGATTTTACAACAAAATTAATAAATTAGTAGATTATGCTAATTAAAATGGGGAAAAAACACAAAATATGTAAAAAAAATGAAAATAAAGTTCATATCTGGAAAATTTAGACTTTTAGCTTTAATTTGATACTAAATATGTTAGGATATGAATAACTTGAAAATTAGTGGTCATGTCCACCTTTGCATGGAATTGCTCTATAGCTAAAAAAAAAAAAAAAATCGACCTACCGACCCACTTTTTTCAACTCTTATTTTTATGCAAACAAACCTTTTTTTAGGCAGGGGCAGTCATTTTATTCTGTATGGGACCGACCCAAAAATGTAATTTATCGTCATCAGTTGTTTTTTTATTGATATCAAGTGCCAATTCTAATACCTTATTAGGTAAAAGTAATATATACACTGGATTTGCTCTGCCTAATTACATAACAATGTGATGTGATCATTAACCATTAATATCTTGTGATCACTTCAAACAAATTCCACCCACAATCATGCTAAAAGTGATGAGATTAAACAATTTGGATAGACACCAAACGGAAGGACGATTGGTGCCTTTTGTATTTATTGTAAAATAAATGGGAACTTAACCAGCTTTCCCCGTCTGATGATAGATCATGTGACCGACTGGGTCGCCATACCAAGTTACAGTAGTTGTAGTAAATAAACACAGACAAGATTTTTAATGAATGAGTCACACAAGAAATTTTATGGAGAATGAGATATTCCAAATAAGCCTATTATTTACCAACTTTGCTCCTTCGACAGATAATCGTCCATCAAAACTCAAGCGACATCAATACACGAAAGATGCCTGGTCTAGGTGGAAGCGGAGATTGTCGGACACATCGGAGAGTGGCAGTTGTGGGAGGAGGACTTGTAAGTTATTTTTAACCTTTCTGTTTTGGTAAGGCCACTAGTAAAATTAGAATAATTTGTTTCTCGTAGCTTTACTTTCTTTGATTATATATAAGTTTTAAAAAAATGTCAAAAAGGCGCCCTGTTAAAATTAAAGGGGGCACATTTTCCTGTGCAGTCACGGTGGGCGATACATGCAGACGGAAAGATGGTTTTGGGAGCGCAACCCCCTGTTACAGTACACACACAGACTTCCATGCTGGGTGCCCGTGTTTGAATCCCACTGCCGCCAGAGCTTGTTTTATGCAAATTCTTTCCCCTGTTACATTTAGTTCTACCGATTCCATCTGTGGGGTTTACTCCCTTAACCCTCAACACCCTCAACACCACACAACCCCATTTGCTGACAATTAAGCTGGCAGCCCCATCCCTCGATCTATGTCAATCTCCCTGTGTCTAGGTGGGCAATGTATGCGGACAAATTCCTTATTTAGATACACATGGTTGATTGATTGATTGATTGATTGATTGATTGATTGATTGATTGATTGATTGATTGGTTGGTTGGTTGGTTGGTTGGTTGGTTGGTTGGTTGGTTGGTTGGTTGGTTGGTTGGTTGGTTGGTTGGTTGGTTGGTTGGTTGGTTGGTTGGTTGGTTGGTTGGTTGGTTGGTTGGTTGGTTGGTTGGTTGGTTGGTTGGTTGGTTGATTGATTGATTGATTGATTGATTGATTGATTGATTGATTGATTGATTGATTGATTGATTGATTGATTGATTGATTGATTGATTGATTGATTGATTGATTGATTGATTGATTGATTGATTGATTGATTGATTGATTGATTGATTGATTGATTGATTGATTGATTGATTGATTGATTGATTGATTGATTGATTGATTGATTGATTGATTGATTGATTGATTGATCGATCGATCATGTAAATATGGGGAACTGAACTTAAGGATATGGTTGAGTGCTCTACTAACTGACCTGCAAACATCATTCAAGAATGATATATTCAATCACAGAGGTCTATATAATTGGTGTATCTCTCTCATCACATCTCACAAGTGCTTGTTTACCATCATATTGCCATTTTGCCCTTCACTGAGATATCAATTTAAAAGTAATAACACATTGTTACAATGACTGTGTTTTGATTGCAGGTTGGAGCTTTGCAAGCATGTAGTCTGGCTAAAAGAGGTTTCACCGTCGATCTCTATGAGGCTAGGGAAGGTAACAGACATTGTTGACAAATTTAGTTGTATATTTGGATAACACTTGCATGTTTTTCTCTTGAACAGCGCCAGGCTGTATAAAAATGTTCAAGCGTATTGAACAAATTGGAATAATATAAGGTTTAGTGAGGTCATACCGGGGGGGGGGGGGGGGGGATTAACATTGGAAAGGGGTATAGGTATGTGTCGACCTGAAGACCACCTCCCTTTCACACTTGCTGCCTAGCTCTTAAGACCCCCTTTTAAGACTGCATCAGGTCTTACGACCCCATTTTATTGACAACTCAAAAATTGTCAAAATTTGCATTCCTAAACCCTAGTTATGCGAGAAATTTGTGTTCTTTTGAAACAATTTTGTTAGGAAAAATCTGTTCTTAAGGCCTACTTTTTGGAGAAAATCAGTTCCTCTATTTTCACCAAAAATTTTCTCCACTCCTAAGCCCCCATTATTGAGATCCTGGATGGCACACCCTTACTCAAAAATAATTTATATAAATTATAACTATACAATAAAAGTCTTTGCACTAGACTAATTTGTGGTAGCTTACTCATGTAGAACCAAAATTGTACTAGCTCACGTGTTTTATAGGCATAAAATAAGAGTGTTAAATCTTCCATTCTTGGCCTGTGCCTACAATACATACAAATAATTCAGTAAGCTTTATAAGAAAGCATAATTCAATGAAGCAAAAGAATTCAATAGCGTCCTATATAGCGTCCTAAATACCCGTTTGTTGTTGTGTTGTTGTTGTTGAATATTATCAGACCCAGGCCTCAAATTAAGAAATGGAGAGGGCACTGTAATTGAAGGCAATTTGATTGAAAGGGGAGCCAACTTTCTTGATAATTGATACTTGACATACTTTTTAAAAAATCTTTTATTGATTATTACTCTCATAATTTTCACATTTCACATACTGCATCGATATACTAATACTTGACATTCTTGATACTTGATACTTGATGGTTGTACTGGCCAACACTCCATGTGGAGTCATCCGGTCAGGATATGATTTGCGCATGTAGTGTTGCTGTGTTTATTCTTGCTTTTCTTGAGCTTGATGTAGGTGCGTTGTTACTGATTTCTTGAAAGATTCACTCGAGTTTAGTTTGGCAATGTTTTCCGGTAGTGAGTTCCAGTCTGTTATGGTACGTGGTATAAAAGAGTTTTTGTAGCAGTCCTTATTAGTGGATATTGTGGAGTAAGCCAGTGAGTGGGAATGTTGTGATTGTCGTTGGGCAGGCTGCAGGAGGTTGTCAATGGGCAGTGACAGATGACCGAGTCTCGCTTGATGGAATTAGTGAGGCGTCTGGTTTTTCTTCTAATGTTAAGGGGTTCTAGTTTGAGGTCCTTGATCATTTGGGTTGCACAACAAGGTGTGCGTGACTTGTAAGCGTTGGGTCCTTCTCTTAGGCCCCATCACGCTTCCACTTCAGTCTGGTCTTTGGGACAATCAGTCTGTCTGTCGCCATTACATTGTCTCAGCTGATCTGGACTGGGGGTTGGAGCAGCTACTTCCCCCGTTCCGAAAAATTGGTTTCCTTGTATGCTTGTCTCCCGCATTTAGTGGGGGAGAGTCCCTGCTTCGGGTGGATTGGTTTGAGCCCCCTTGGGCTTCACATTAGTGGTCCGTATTGGTGCAGTTCAATAATCATTTGTAATGAAACCTGCCGCCCTTTTTTGAACTGATTCAAGCTTGTCAGTGTTTTTCTTTGTGTAGGGGTCCCAAACGGCTGCGGAGTACTCAAGCTTTGGTCGTACCAGGGATTTGTAAGCCACCTCTTTAGTTTAATGCATCTTTATTTCGACGCATTACCATGAACAGTGCCGTTTTCTCCACGGCAATTGTGTACTTTTGAATGAAGTGAAAACAGCTAGAAATTGAGGACATCAAGGCAACTAGGTGGGGCATCCAAGGTGGGAGCATACGCAGGCAATTGCCTTTGATGCCTTTGATTAACTTGAGCCCTGATCAGGCCCATGCCACCACACGCTCGCACGTCATTGTCGAGAACGAAGCTACAAGTGTGAGTAGCTGGCGCCCTCGAATTAGCAATTCATCAGAATCGCAACACGAGTCTAATGAAATGACGGTGCGCATCCCAATCTGTCAATCATTCTGAATCTCGACACATTACCATGAACAGTGCTACTCTTTGAGCGATAACTAAAAATAATAACGTGCATATATGCCAATACATGGGAAGCTCTTGTTGAGCAATTCAAATTTCCCCTCCTTATTTATAGACTCCCTGGTTATATCTACTAACATTTAAACCATGTTGTTTCACATTTATACCATGATAGATATCCGTCAGATGGAGCATGTTGCAGGGCGCAGTATCAATCTTGCGTTGTCGGTCCGTGGGAGGGAGGCTTTGCGTATGGTTGACATTGAGGAAGAGGTAAGCTGCTTGTAGTGGCAGGGTATGTGGGAGCATACGCAGGCAAATTTGTGTTATCAATCAGTGAGAGGGGAGCTTTATGCACGGTAAAGGTAAGATACTTGAAGGATCCTGCGAAGAGTTGCAGCATAAATTTTGCATTATCAGTCGATGGGGAGGAGGTTTTATGGATGGTTGACATCAAGGGAATTGTAAGGCACTCAGGTTCCCAGGTGGGGTGTGGATGCTGTATCGATCCATCAACCAGCCAGAGGGAGGGAGGGAGGGAGGATATACAGGAGGGTTGATATTGAGTAAGTGATAGATGCCAAAGGAATGGGATAGCGATAGATGTCACTTTATGTATCTTGTATGGTCAGACACAGAAGGGAGGATTTACATATGTGACGTGATCGAGCGAAATGAGTCACATGTCAGCAGGTTTGAATTTTGATATTTGTCCATCATTCAAAGGCAGGTGAAAAATGCTACAGTATGGTCCAAACCCCACTAAAATCAAACTTCTAGTTTTAAAGTTACAAACAGTTTACCAACTGAGGAAACAGAATAAAACATAAGAATTTGTCACTTCTTTTTACTTATAACTCAAAATCAATATTCCCGACAAGACTCGTTCCGCTTAATTGTGTCACATATGATCGTGAAGGAAAGATGCATGAAGTTCCCCTCGTCTTTTAGATATCTGTGTTCCTGATATGTTCCAGGAAAAAGAGTATATATATGCTTATTTTGGTAAGTCTGCCCATGTCACACTTTACGGTAAACACCACTTTCTTTAACTGTATCTTTTTATCAGTCTACATGCTTCTATTGTATCTTTTTAGGTTATAGAAACCGGTATACCCATGCCCAGCCGACTGATACATAATGTGGATGGATCTACTAAAGTAATGCCTTATGGTACATCGGAACAAGTGAGTACCATCTATTAATTCATAAGTTGATAAATTCATAAGTTGATATTTATCCTCTGCTTTGGTTTTCAAGCATTTGATGATTATAAGAAAAGCATGAACAGACTACAAATATCTGTTACCCAAATCTATTGGAATTATTAAGCATTGAGATATGTAAACTACCACAAAATTATAATGACCTTAATTATTTAGCTTTGTGTAGTTGGTATCAACAGTGTCACTGATATTTAAAAATATATATCAAGGGGTCACATTTGCTTAAATCAGTCAAGGGGTCACCCCTACCCACACACAAAAAACCCCAAACCAATCAATCAATTATAAATTAAAAATATTAAATAAATATATATCTGTTTTTTTTGTTCCTTTCAGTTCATTTTGTCTGTTGATAGGAGGAAATTAAACGAATCATTGCTAACTGGTAAGTACATTTTTTTAACTTATTCAAATTACTACTTGCCTTGAAATATATTTACCTATATATTGCCTTGTAATCATAAGACGCAGATTTATTTTGGCAGTAATCCATATTACTGTAAAAACCATCAGATTTATATTTTGGCAGTCATCCAAATTAGGCCTATAAAAAAAAGGTTTGATTGGCGTAACCCGACCGCTCCTATTTTTACCGCCTACCCTAAACCTCTTTTTTTCTTCCTTTTTTTTCTCTTTTTTTTCTTCTCATTTTTTTTTCCTCATTTTTTCTTTTTGTGTGTGAGAAAAAGAAAAAAACCCAGTGAAAATGTGTATTTGTGCCATAGTTTTATGTCTGTATGGTATATGTGTGCTGGTATATAAATGTTTATGTCTGTATGGTATATGTGTGCTGGTATATAAAATTTCATAGACGTTTTATAGATTTTAAAAAAAGAAAAGAAAAAAAGAAATCCGACCTACCTACCCTATTTTTTTCTTCTATGTTACGCCAATCAAACCTTTCTTTTTTTAGGCCTTACTGTAAATGCCAAAATGTCTGCAGTGGTTTTATGTCAATGAAGGCGTATATTGTTATCATTCTTCATTCTCATTAACAAGGAGGCTATGTTTCCTCTCCTGATCTAGGATGTGTCTGTATTATTTTTGAATGTATTTATCTAATTTGTTTTTTGAATTGCTGTTTCTATGTTTAAGAACTTAGGGATCTTGATGTTAGGCGCTATATGAATATGGTTTTATTATTATTATTAGGTTAAGAGTTTAACGGGTTCGCTACTCTAAAATCATCAGGCAAGGGGCATCCTGAATTATGATAATAAACAGAGAAGTGGCAGTATTGATGCTTTGCTTATAATAATTAGAGCTAATCCTGACGAAAGCTTGACGGTATTAAACTTTTCCAACGGCAAAACCATTAAACTCTTTTAAAACCAGACGACGCTGGACATAGGTGTATTCACGAATATTCAGGTTAAAATATGGGAACGAGGTAACGTGATCAAGTGAATGGGACGAACGCTTAACAACGGTTTAAATTCAAAAAATGATACTGACACTGTGGATGGTTAGCCATCTACAGTGGTTTTAGGATGAAATAATTTAGTTCCAACGTGTGATGAATTTTATGGGGTCATATAATCAAAATCCATTGTTACATTGAAACCAACAGAAATTCAAAGTTAACGGCCGTTCATGTCCACCGTCGTCTGTTTAAAACCTATATTATGAATACCTGTCCTAACAGCCTCTCACAATTATTCTATTTATATATTACAGCTGCACAGGTTAATCCACTAGTAAACATCCACTTCTCACACAAACTAAAACGGATACACCTAGAGAAGGGACAGGCAACATTTACGGAGTAAGTGTATACAATATATATTTTGAATTTTGTATTAATCCAGTTGACCAAATTACAGTATTATTAATTATCCCCTGCATGTTCACACAATACGGAAAAAATACCTTGGTTTGGCGTGTCATATCACATGAGGCCACAGGCCGGATGTGATATTATCACTTGAGGCCGTAGGCCGGATGTGATATGGTTGGTTGGTTCGGTCCTGTCATGACTGACAGCTAGTGACCTTACAGATACTACGCCACAAATAACGATTTTCAGCAAAGGAGTAACAATCACGGAGCGGGTGTCCAGTAATCAACTTTATTTGGTCAATCCACCGGGAACGAGGTCTGCCTCTCTTGCGCTTCCCTTCAATCATGCCTTGCATGATCATCTTCTCTATGTTGTTACCCTTGTGGCCAAAGTAGCTCAGCATTTGGGTGTTGATAACATGAAGAAGTCATTTAGACACCCCAATTTCTTGAATAATACTGGCATTGGTCCTTCTCATTGTCTATACGATACGAAGCATACGCCTCCAACACCACATCTCGAAAGCAGCTATTCTGTTTTTGTCAGCTTTGGTTAGGGTCCACGTCTCACAGGCATACATGGCAATTGAAAATACAAGGGCTTTAAAACAAACCTGGTTTTTGTTGCTCTGGTTATTCCTCTGTCAGCCCAGATCTTACTTAGGTTGATCATTGCTGATCTAGCCATTGCTAAACGGTGTCTAATCTCTTGGCTGCAACCACCCTCTTTGGTGATTAGGGATCCAAGAAAGTTGAATTTTGAGACCAATTCCACCTCATCAATTATGAAAGGCTCTCCAACACCATCTGTGCCTATGGACATGATCTTGGTCTTGCTGACATTTAGACGTAGGCCAAGCTGCTCACTCTCCACCTTGACTTTCTTCAGGAGTTCCGCCATTTCTTCCATATTTGTTGCAAACAGGGTGGTGTCATCGGCATAACGTAGATTGTGTATTTGGTATCCACCAAATAACAGTGATATCCAACAACTGACAGTGATATGGTACAAAAATGTATTATTCATAGCTATGCTAAATTCCCATTGTCATTATTTTTGTTTTTTCCTCATTGCTATACCCTTAGCAATAGGTATTGCTAGGTATCGGTAAGGGTTTATATCAAATTGATTAATTTTTGGAGTAAAAATAGCTGAGAATTTCCTCGTTTGTTTTAGTGTAGGCGACGGGAAAAAACCCCTGTTCTACGGGGCTGAACGACCGACCCATTTTTTAGAAATTGGTGAACAAAATCAATTCGCAAATGAATATCGACGCAAACATTTATTTTGGGGCTTTTTTACAGTCATAAAGGGGGGAAAATAAGAAGAAAGACAATACCTGTTAGCCTGTAGAACAGGGTGGGTTGTTGAAATTCACAACATTTTCATGAACATTTTGAAGAATAAAACAAAAACAAAAAATGCCCACCTACCCGACCCACCCTACCAATGTCAGTACAATGACATTGCAATGACATAACTGCACTTATCGGGTTACATCGCAAGGCATTATTTAATGTCTTTGCAATCATTGCAATGTCAGTGTCCATTCTATTTCGAGCTGTACTGTATGTACACACACCCTTCATCTGTTCATATGTCATTTATGCAAACATATTCATGTCAGGGTTTTAAGTGCATCAACATAAAACAGTGGAAATAAAGGTAGCAGAGCATCTTAATTTAGAAAAAAAAAGTACATGTTGTTAGTGATTTCTTTAAGAAATGTTGAGAGTTACTGACGTTCAATAATTTGATCAAGTAGCGATGTCCTCTTCTCATTCTAACTTTTTCCCTAAAATTTGTTTCCAGTGCATCGAACAATGACATTGAGGTGGAGGCAGACGTTTTCTTTGGGTGCGACGGCGCTTATTCGACCATGAGAAGTTCAATGATGCGTGTAAATCGCATGAATTTTAACCAGACCTATATCCCGCATGGCTATATGGAATTGTGTATGCCGCCCAGAGAGGATGGAGAGGTAAGACCAGCCTAAAAATTTGCAATATCAATAGTTTGGAAACTTTTTTTAATCACCAATTTTTTGGATATTTTGTAATATATTCATATAAGTGTTCCCTCTCTATGAAAAGCTGATGTGTTCCTCTTTCCAACGATACCCTATTTGTAGCAATCACTTTTTTCAGTGCTCAGCAACTTACTTGAGAACATGGGGAGGTCACAATCTGAATGTGCCAAAATTCCACTATTTTGTGATATGTGTGACCCAATATGATTAAATGAGGCAAAATGTGGCAGTAGCTAATTTGATTTTAAAGGCACAAATGTGGGACAGCCTAGCATAATACATGTAAGTCAAAATCCTAAAAGTCTTATTTCTTGTGTGGGAAATTGCAAAACTTTCAGTTACTTATCACCTTTTTAGTCCCACATTCATTTACCTCTAATCCTCTGATCAGGGCCAGAACAAAAATGTAAATTTTCCGGGACCAGAACTTTGAAAACTTCAAATTCTTATGTTTTTTTGTTTTTTTTTGTACCTAAAATTTCCCTCCAAATTTATAAATTCCAGGAACCGAGTTCCTGAGTTCCCCATTTTTCCAGCCATGCATCTATAATTCATGTGTGTATTATTCTTTGGCAGCATGGTATGCCCACAAACCATCTGCACATCTGGCCTCGGAATGAGTTCATGATGATAGCGCTACCCAACCAGGGCGGCTCATTCACAGTCACGCTCTTTATGCCATTTGAAAAGTTTGACGAGATTCATGCCGGCGGTGAGAGAGATGTGCTGGGCTTTTTTGAAAGGTAGGGTTTGTATGAACATTATTGTTGTATGATATTATGTATTTATATTTATGTTGAAAGGTCACGGGTTCGAGAGCCGCACCAGCTCATGTCTTGCTTTTTGAGTTAGGATATGGGTCGAGGCTTGTTATGTTTGTTTTGGTTGTGGAACTTGTGGTAGTTATCTGCCTCGCTCTTATTTATATTTATGTAGGCACTTTCCACGCCGCTATTGGTTTTACCATTATACGAAACAGATTTGTCAGAAACCTTTCCCAACTTTTAAGGTCTATCTCAAGGATTACTGAACTAATACTAAGCATGTTTGTACTTATTTTAATGCATTTCAAACAGTGATTCCAAATATGACGTTTTTGAAACATTTTGGAATGTCGTCTGCAGACGCCTGCTGCATGGAAAGTGTTAAAGGGGCGTTGAGAGATACATATGGGAGTGTGCCCTGAATTATCCTGGAAATCAGTTTTTTGCATCAAAGTAATACTTCGGCATATACTAACTACCATCTGAAACAGTTAACCAACATTCAGCATTTATCATATAAAATTTCATGATTTTCTAAGTTTCAATGTGATCATATCGAAACTAGGAGCTGAATTCGGAAGTTATGCTATCGTTTTACTCGCGAACTTTCGCAGAAAATCTCAACGTGAAGTGCCGTTATTTGCTAATTTGGCATGAAGGCGATGTCGGAATTGTATGACATTTGGGCTATGTTGATGATTATCTTTACGTTATTTGCTCATTTAGTATATCAATACATCTCTCAATGCCCCTTTATGCAACATTCTTAAATAAATATGTAGATAAAAGATGGATCGACACCATTGCTTTTGGCTGATAAGATGTACAGAAATTCATACAAAAATGAGGTACTATTTATTTTCAATCAAAAGTCTGTTTTTTTTTCAAAACATCCTATACAGTCCAAAATATCCAAAACAAATATTATGTTAACCATCCTACAACAATGCAAATCAAATGTTTTGTTTAAGCTCACAGACTACGTCAATGAAGTTTCTATGAGGAGGTTAATCCGCACGCGGCAGGTAGTTAGTCATTTAGAACAATTCAGTTCTGATCTCATCATTTGCCAGTGCCAGTAATCATTGCTTACATCTTTTTTGTGTTGGTTTACGACGTTGCTTGTTTTCATGCTTGGTACACACACTTTTCAGTGTGAGAACAAATAAAAAGCCATGGTATAGTGAATCTGCGGATCCATTTTGAACTTGGTTAAGAGGGCTGTCAACCCTAAAAACATGACATTTATCAAGCGCTGTCACTTTTGAAATATTTGGTATCTAATTTCACTAAAAATGCTGATTTAAAAAAAAAATGGACCTCAAAATCACTTCTTTGAGCTCAAAATGTTCGTCAAATTCAGTTGTTGGAAAATAATGCTGAAACTGCACCAAAATCATATAAAGACACTCCCCTAGGGATGTTTTTTTAGTTTTGACATGAAATATTTAGTTTTTAACATTTTAACCCAAAATTTCCAAAAAATTGATTTTTTTTTAACCTCCAAAATGGCAATCGTCCCTCATGCACAGTGTGAGCCATTTTGGTGCATATTTTTTGCTTGATTTTCAACATTGCAACTCATAATTCAAACTTCGTGGTTCTTTTTCGATGAAATAATGGCTTCAGGCTACATAGTTGGCCGAGTATACTCGGCCAAGTATTGTTGACCCTGAACTGGTAGGGTGTTTGTCTCTCAACCGAGAGGTCCTGGGTTCAAGCCCCGGTGGCGTGGCCACTCTTTTTGTTGTTGAAAAATATTTCCTTGGAAAATGTGGGTAGGAGGTTAGGGTTTTTAAGATTTCACTCCTCAGATTTTTGGTTGCTGTCTATTTCATATTTACTGAGCATTATGCATTCTTCATACATATTGTGCACACATACTGCTGGGTAAGGTACAATAGTCTCTGTCGGCCAACTGCTGGGCATTGATATCATATCACTTCATCACATGACTGTCTTTTGGGCGATCACTTCGTCATCTTTTGTAACGAAGTTGACGAAAACTTTGTTCATCTCTTCTGGGAATGTGAATTTACTATAAATTACTGGAAAGACGTTCAAAACTGGATTAATATCAATCTGGACACAAATATTAGGTTGAAAAAAGAAATGATCCTGTTTGGAAATTACCAGTACATAACAATATCCTATTAGTTCTTAAATTCAATATTTACAAAAGCAGGATAAAAGAAGAAAAACCTTGTTTTACCTATGGAAAGAAAGAGGTGATAAATTTGTATGTCAACGAAAAAACTATCTATAATGCAGACCTGAAAAATAAAGCTTTCAATATCTGGTGGCATAAATGGACATCACTTTTTGAGAAATAAGATAATTATATTGTCATAGTTATTGCATGTATTATGTTTATAAAAACGAGGAACAATACACTGTCTCTGTAAACACTTACCTGTTTATATACAAAATACGTTCAATCTAAATAACATTTGTTCATATGAATGTACCCCTTGGTAAATATAATTTGTATCACCACATGTATATTTGAATTGTTTTTATGATGTATGTGATCTTTTCAGCGAAAGAAATGATAATAAAAAACTATAAATGAGAAAAAAATATCACTTCATCCAAAGATTGCTTACATTGGCTCTGTATCATTTTAGGTAACAAATTGCAATTAGGCCAAAAACAATTGTTGTGTTGCCCTCATCAGCGACTGACCCTAACATCTTAAAAATTAGGGTCCCAATTATTTTGGTTTTTGTTA
>CM069441.1:93479712-93616389 GCA_035610835.1 Ophiura sarsii | reverse complement strand
CAACATTCCCGTCCCAAAAGTGTTAGGGTTGATAAACCTGTTCTGAGCTACGAGGGACTTCCTTCATCCGTAGTCATAACAATTATTACCGTTCGTGTATTTATAGTTTTCACATCCGTACCCGCAGGGATAAACTTTCAATATTATTCACAAAGTTACATAACGAGGTAATAATAGTTCTGTCTAAATCGACGATTGACATAAATATTCGGTAACGTTCAAAGCGCTTATTTTAAAATGTCGAACATGAATTCGCAAATATGCGGTTTCCTGTAAACATGTTAAGGCCAACAACAACAAAAAGTTGTCACAGAAGATCGCGATTGTAGCTTTTAAAATTCGCATTTCAGCGCATAATTTTTGTTCTTTATTTTTCTTGAACTTTCGAAAATGACGCTTCATTTTCTTGCTTACAGGAGTAAAATTGCTACATACTACATACAGTTCAACAAAATGTGATCTGTTTCTACTATGATAGTGTTAGAATATAGGCTACATCTCACAGAGCCCGTCTCAAAAAAGGTACCACATTCCGCTTAGCCTCTACCCGTTTTCTATGAGACAAACTAGGTGTTTTTTGTTGCTGGCCTAAACCAGACGCAATTTAAACGACAGGTGTAGAATGATAATCATTCTACGTCACATTCTAAGATTAAAAATACGCATTAATACATGTATGTTCTTGTAAAATTAATAACCTAAAAGATCTGAACATTCGATATCAATATCCGCTTTGATATCGACTGACATCAGTTTGAACATTTCAATAGTCTGACGTGTGATTGAATAGAATAATGATTTTGAACTAAAATTACCGGAAAATATTCTTGATTTTTTTGTTCAAAATTTAAAAAAATACAAGCACCTGCACATATGCCGAGGCATATCCTGTGAAATAGGTTAATTGATGAGGGTACATTTTTGTTATCAATGGGTTCAACAAACTGAATAACCAATAACGACGAATGTTAACATTTAGCTTAGATCTGAGTTTATTCCTGTCAAACTTATGTCAAAAATAAAACATGAATATTTGTTTAGTATGGTTTATTAAATTATAATCCAAGCATTGGGATCTAAATACAAATGTATTGCTTAGTGTAAACAAAGCCTAAAACACAACGTGTTTATAATTGCATATACATTAAAATGTTCCTCTCCGGTTTCTACATTATATTTTAGGGGTGTTCTATGGTTATTAAAGATGACATCCAAGATGGTGGCTCCCTGAAAATGGTGGAATTTTAATCGGACAATTAGTAAATCATATGTACATCTAATATTTCTTAGCGCTTGTTATTTTGTTTCCCTTCAAAACATGTAAACATTTCGAATTTCACTAATTGCATCATTTTCATTGAATGATTGTACCTGACCGGACCCAAGAGTAAGTTGGTGCATAACGTTATTCTGCTGCAACTATCGATGCTAAAAGGTTTGCAAGGTTTACGCTGACACAGATATGACGAGGATATAGGTGACTTTAATCAAAACATTTAACTTGGATCAAATCAATTATTTATCAAGCAATATTATACATAATTATAGAAGTTAAATAAAGCAATCAAGAGATAAATGATAGAAAAATAAATAAAGTATACAGATATAAACTCTTTATAATGGATAAATAATTGACATAAAAATGATGTTACAATAATCCACCATCACGTTTAAAAAAATAAAAATTCAAAGAATAATAAGGAATACACGGGGATCGAACCCGTGTTTATCGATTACCAGTGACATAGGCACATACGCACACCGCGGCCACAGAGATCGACGAGTGTATCTGTGATTAGTAGAGTCATTATCTTGGATTCCGTGACCAATTTCTTCCTACCTTAGTTTCTTAGTGAATTTGTCAACTAGAACCATTTTAAGAGAAATCCTTGTGATCATACGAACAATATGAGATATTGTTTTTCAAAATCGGAGCAAGTTTAAATTTTGACCCCATATGCAAAGGTCAACGACCTTTTTACGTTTTACCCGATAACTCGTTAACCAAACATCGGAAGTATGGCAAACTATACTTTTTCGGAATCCTTGTGCTCAGCCGAACAATTTGGTGTTAGCTTAATTAAAGCCATTTGAATTTTTGGGCCCCGGTATGGCGGCCATTTCGGAATTTGCACTATAAAAGAACATTCCCGTCACTTTTGAGAGGTGCATAGGACACATAGATTAGAAGTATAAACTGTGCCCCCTGCCCTCTATCGCCCTTAAAAAGTGAATGGGAGTTTCCAACATATTGTATTGACCCCAATGTTATATAACCAGTGATAACCACTTGCCAACACTGCTAGCAACCGTATGTTAATGACTTGCTGACGGAGGTATTGATTTTGATAGATTATGTACATGCTAATCAGTCAGTCGTTACTCGTTAGCACACACAAAAAGCGTTCCCTGTGAAATGAAATATGCACGATTTCTTGCGGAAGACACGCACTCCGATTGGGCATACTAATTAGTTTAGGAGCGGCTTATTTCAAACCTTCTCATTTCGTCATGGTATTGTCTCATAGGCTAACATTTGAACTGTGGTTTAGAAAACCCATGAACTCCAGGTAATAAATAGGATAATGGATATAACAATATATTTCTCATATAATAACAGTATTTCCTACCTTTCGATAAACCGGCACAATTACCACATATTATCATCGTGTTTGATAGCAAATTTCTCCCAAAGAAAAAATAACACATTTGAAAAAGGTTATAAAGTTCCCGACATTAACATGTGAAACATCTTGGAAATAATACAGTATTATACTCTGGAGGTAAACGATTGCATCCATGAATGAAAATTTGCGGAGTAAAAATATACGCCATTTTCCAATACACAGACCAAATCGCTTATTGTAACAAAATTTCGTCAGACAGGATTCGAACCGGCGCGGGGATAATCTAATAGATTTATAGTCTATAGCCTTAACCGCTCGGCCATGACTACTCATTGAAATGACCGTCGTGTTCAATAGATAATAAGCCAGTGGTGAACTATCGATTTAATCGACCAAAAATGAGTTATTTGGGGGAATTTTGGGGACTCATGTTATTTGAAGTAAAAATAACAATAATGATCGAGCATCTAATGTAACAAACAGAAAATGGGATATTTTCCTTTAAATGGTGCTAATCATGGTTTATCTTTGTTGTTAGGGGGGACATTTGGTATCAAATTATGCCTAAAAGATTCATCTAAATGCCTATCTAGCCTGTTTGGTCAACAACAAATTAAAAATTACTCAAAATGACATAAACAAAGTGGTATACTTTCTTTTGTTGAACCCTTTACCATGTGTATATGCCCATGAATGTACCCAATAGGTTTTAATTGTCATATCTCTTCTGAAATGCCAAAAATATAGCGATATAAATGTATATTCATTTTATCACGTTCTGTATGTCGGTAGCCATCCCATGCTAAAGTGCGTTCAGGTTATTTCAAACATGTAATGAACGTATGGATAATACTGGATTCAAATAGCGCGCTTACTTGAGGCCGTGCTACAAATTAAACTGAATGATAATAATCGATTGGCGATTGACTAAACAATATCCGCATCGGATCATGTGTACAGCGATGAATAGCTGTACCGTGCTTCTTATCTCTTTAGGTGTCTCAGTAAATATCAGCCAATCGATATGACAATGGGACCCTTGCACGCGCTGTTCGATCCGTAACTCACCAAGGACATAGTTAGTTGAATTTATTCATCCACAACATTTGTTTAGCACAATCAGGGCATTGACCATATACAATTATGTCATTGTGCCCTATGTTACTTTAGTAAGGTCACGTCACGTACCAATGTTCATACACAGAGTGAACAAAGTTTGTGGAGGACAAATAAAACGAACCCGCGAAATTCAACAGACTTATGCATAACGTGTAAAGCAATAGGCGACTGGTCTCTATACTAGAATTTAAATAACAATCATGTTAAAGATCGGCAATGTGATTAGTGCTTTAATCATGGATCATCCCTTCTGTATCTATATGGTCACGCGTTATGAACTCGCCTCCCCAATAGGGTGGTGCCGTTACATTTTTTAGCTTTATGCTGTCATTTTCCTCAAATATTTGTAAAACCACAAAAGCTATCTCAACAAATTTGGTATCATTTTAAAGCCCTCATAACAAGCTATCTGCCTGCCAAATTTAATTGGTATAGCTAATACAGATAGGGAGATACAGCTGTTTGATGTTTGGGGACCAGGGGTGGTGCTGGAAGGGGTGCTGCTGGAAGGGGTGCCGCCTGTACAAACTCAATGGGGATAATCCCATGCTTTGTTCTTTTTACAATAACTAGTCATCCCCTAATGTTAAAAACACAATTTTGGTCCCATTTCAAAGGATATTTAGTAGTCTTTAAGTATGTGGTTCAACAGACTTGTCAACTATTATTAACAACTAATTAATTATGGATAAGACAATGATCATCAGCTTTCTTCCTATTCGCTACACAGTCAACATGAATAATCAGCCTCAATTTACCGGATTTATAAAAATGACTATAACAGAAAAAGTTTTCAACCTATGATAGCAAAAGTATACATTTTTGGAAAGCTTGTAACTAGAGGAATTCAGAAATGCAGTTTATATCAGGGAAGGGTTCATCCTTAAACCAATAATTCTGAAAATTCTAAAAATATATAAAATAAAAATTGGAGATATTCACTAGCCGGTATAATTACAATACCGACGGAGTAACTCTGACAAATATATATCATCTAATGGGTAATTTCATGAGGAATTCAAATATGTTAAAAAAATAATGATAGGGGTAGGTATAAAAAATATATGGATCTCAAATTAAAAATTAAAAAACTCTGATATTTTCCGAACATTTCCGATCATACCATTTTAGTTCTTGGTCGTACTATAATTTTAATGGCATATTTGGTTTCCTCATGCAATTTCCCTTCAGAAAATGTATACCTTTACTACCTCAGGGGGTATACAAGCAAATATAAATGTGTAAAGTTAAAATCATGTCGCGAAAGACAAAATCCGTGTGTAACGCGAAAGGAGGCGAACTTAAAACACATGACCATATACTATTCCTATGGTACATGCCATATTATAATGTAGTAAAGAAAGAATGCATGGAAAAGTACATGTACCTATAAGATTACTATGAGACTGTACATTGCTGTACATCCCTTACTAAAGGTCAAATCTAAAGGTATACCTTTTTTTGCTTTTTTAACACATTATTTGGCTGGTAAATACCACATATTTGATATCAATGGAAAGCTTGAAACACATTTTATCAGCTACCTTGACTTATTCTGTGATTAAAACTACTCTCTTTGAGAAATGCCATCTGCAAGTACGAAGTTTCACGTATTTCGCATGACATCGGTGTTCCCCACCTTACTGACCTTTTAAAAGGTATGCTATCCCCAAAATATGCCAGCTAGCCGGTAGCCTTAGTCCCACTCTTCAAAGTGTTATGCATTTTATGGACGAAATGTCCGGCATTTTTTCATAAAAAAGCCACCAAGAAATTGTATGTTTTCCCATAGCGTTACACACAAAATTACCCGGATGTGGCAATGAACAGCAACATTATTACGATTTCTCGACTATTGAGGGCAGTGCGTATAAATATACTAAAAACATAAGAACGTAACCTATGTGAGGAGCTCATTTTCTCTTAAAATGGTTCTAGTTGACGAATTCACTAAGAAACTAAGGTAGGAAGAAATTGGTCACGGAATCCAAGATAATAAAAGAATTATTTTGCTTGTCAACATAATTCCAATTTACTCGTGCAACAGGGTTGCCAGCACGTTCACTTTTCACGGCTTTTCAGACGGCCTTTGTTAAATCCCTCTTGAACCAATCCATAGTTTGGATTTGCCAGCCCGCGAATTTCGCTTTGTTGTTTAGTCGCGCATATCTGGTTTTGCACTGCCCCCTTGTCTGTTCCTCTTTCGCTGGTCATATCGTTTTTCTGCTTTATACCAGAAGGTTAAACAAAATTTCTTCTCTCACATAACCTCGGGGATCGTGTTTTCCTGCGGAATTGGCGTTTATAGCCTTTCCTTTATTTTTCTCAACTAGCAACTACCAGCGAGTGTGTCTTCAACTCGACAATTGATTGATAACTGTTCATACATACATCTAATTCCAGTGTTATTCTTCCGAGTTGTGAGTAGAATTTCTCTTCCGTAATTGTCCTTCAATGGTTATTGTTTGATAACTTTACGACGGCTCAACAGGCCTACAAAACGCAAAGCGATCGTTCAAAGCTTCCAATAAGATCGCCAAACATATTTATGCCGAAGCGAGTGTAATGAGTACATTATTTATACTGGCTCCATCATCTTTACATTATCTCCATCAAAACGTAAATAAATGTCGGCCGTAACTATGGTAACTATAACAACGAGAACCCTCCACCTTCGCGCATTGCCCCTGGACAACGAGTTCTTCACTAGTAACTATAGGCCGGTAGTAATCGCGCCCGTGGTCGGGGAAGAGGTGGAAACAATGGCCGGGAAATACAGATCATCGCTGTACAATCCAGGACAATAATGATGCACAGATTAATATTGCGAGCGAATTGATGCTGCAGGACGACTTGCGGTAGGAGATTGACATAGGCGACGACCAACAGCGTGGTTTAGACGTAGTTTCCCCCATCAAGTGTACACAATACAGCGCATGGCAACCAATTTCCGAGGTCTGCGAAGGCGGTGAATTTGGCCGCAGCTTCTATCTACGGGGACTGATGAAGTACGACAACAATTCTACAATTAAAACCGGATCCATACTGCAGGTCCAGTCAGCCAGCTATTGACCATTCGCTGCAATACACTGGTGAGAATCATTTTTAAATGTTATAGATATATAGTTTTGGTTGGGGGTTTGTGAGGTTTATTTTGGTCGTGAATACTAAAGTATTACTACTAATCTATTTAATTACACACAGTCAATTGAAATGTCAAAACCTTAAAACTAGGTATACCAGGGAGGTGTTTGACACCTCCCTGGTATAACAGTGCAGTACTAAGTATTAAAGTAGACATACTACACCATCAATCGATCGGATCGATCTCAACACAAGCAGTCAAGTGCACTTGATAATCATTACAACGTGGGCTATTAAAGTAATTGGTTTATAATTCGTTCAGTTTCACGGCCCCTGACTCTCCCTTTCCTCATCTTGAGGATCAAGTTGTAAACACCATTCACTTCAGCCCTTCTGGGCGATTATACTTCCACTAAACTTGCATGAGAAGGTGAGAAGATCGATAAGGAGGATTACATTGATTGCCATAATGTTTCGAATAATGATATGTCCTTCAACAGGTTCAATATCGAAGCAAAATGTGATTGTGCATTATAATAACATGTCACTTTTCAGTTTTTTAGTATGAACCGAACTCGTACACGGTTTTACACCTGTTATTGGTAAGTCACTAAATATTTGTTTTCTCGGAGAGGTTAAAAAACGCAGTATTCCGATGTCACTTTTAATGGTGCCTTGCGTCCTATTTGAATTCATATAGGTTCCCGGCATTGATTTTAGTACTCCTGGTAAACATAACACACCGGGAACATTAGACTCTAGCACATGTGTTCAGATGCATATCGCTTTATCACAGTGTTCAAGCAGGTTGTTGAAAAGTTAAACAATATCTCTCTTGTTTACAATTTACATCGGGTAAAGGTATTTCCTTATCAAGTTTGCAATGTCAAACTCATGAAGGTACGATCGACGGATTTAATTTGACATTTAATCGGGTTTTTTCCCGGACTGTTTATGGTCAATTAGGGTAGATTATATCAGTTTTTCTCACAATTTGATTACGTTTTATAAATTTGAGTGTACAATTTAATTGGGTCCAACTGGACGCAAACACTTTCTAGAGTTTAAAATAATAATGCGTCCGATTTTTCAGATCGCGTCTGGACGCACGACGCGTGCTAACGGAGCTGTAGATAATTGATGCCCATATTAAGGGGTTGCCTTATTCGTTTTATATTCTAATTTCGCTGAATTTGATGCTTGTTTCTTCTCGTTTTTGTTTTGTTATAAACAAACCTTTTTGCACAGGTTACACTTGGATATGGGCCAGTCACAGATCGTAACTCACAGGTAATGGTTCAACATATATTGGATTGGTGAGAGAGGCGCTCTAGTAGGTAGAATTACAATTCCAGTACACACACCCCCACCCCTGCCCAATCACCCCTATATTACGTGTAGACACAAACTACTGTTTCGGCCCCAATCTATGATTTGTGACTATGTTGTTCGGGCACTGGGGGGGGGGGGGGGGGGGGGGGGGGTCAAGTCCCCTATTAGGCCCTTGTTTGGCAGTTTGGTACACACCTTTTGTTCACCACAGTCACATCATCATTCTTTTTGTTCATTTCTTATTTACTTTTCAGAGAACAATATACATATTTGTTAATAAACAATGTTTGCCTCGTAGGTCAAGTTAGGTTCCTTTTTGATTTTTCTAAATCTACGGATGAATTTTGGTTCGCTATCTGGCGCCCTGGGAAAACTTGTATAGTAGGCTTATGAATTCTCGGCTTTGTTAATAAAACAATGTTTGCCTCGTAGGTCAAGTTAGGTTCCTTTTTGATTTTTCTAAATCTACGGATGAATTTTGGTTCGCTATCTGGCGACCTGGGAAAACTTGTATCAATCACATTGACACGAATGTTGTTTCACGTTTTACCCGATAACTCGTTAACCAAACATCGGAGGTAGAGGAAACTATACTTTTTCGGAATCCTTGTGGTCAGCCGAACAATTTGGTATGCTTTTTAGCTTAATTAAAACCATTTGAATTTTAACGCCCCTGTATGGAGGCCATTTTGGATTTTGCGCTATATAAAAACGATTGCCCGCACTTCTGGGAGGTATATAGGACCTAATTTTTCTTAAAATTAGTCCATCTTGACAAATCTATCAAGAAAACAGGGTATCCTAAAACTGGTCACGGATCTCATGGAAATGACTCTACTAGGTGGACATCCTTGCCAAATCAGATGTTAAGTTGACCTTTGACCTCGATATTAGGGTCGAAAGTTCACATGTGTTTCAATGGGACGTCAACACTTTAATTTAACATGGGAACAAATTAAAAAATCAATCTATTGACCATAAAAAGTATATCATATTGTTCGGCTGACGGATATGTTCGAATTACTTTGAATATACTCTCCACAAGGTACCGGGTAACTTGCCGGTAACAGCCGGGTGGTTAACCGGTAACTTTATTTTTTGCTTTGGGGAGTCCTGATGATCAATCTTGAAATCGTCTACACGCATGCATGCATAGTTTCTCTCGAATTTCATGCCTCTGGACGCAGCTCCGCGAACAACAACAAAACACATTCGCGTGAAATAGCTTGAATTTCGTCCATAGCATGACACTGTCTGTAATGTTTGTTCTCGTACCCTGGACAACGGGGTATTACCTCCTTACGAGCCCATGTGTGGTACTTACTGGTCATGTATAATAACACAATCTTATTTTTTTAACAATCTGGATTCTTGGTATTGCCTTTAGAAATAAACCAAGCAGAAAAACGTATGTGTGGGTGATATCGAATATTGAACTCGTGATTTATGCTATTTATGGCATTGAAAACGATATGCCGAATTGTGTGAATGTGAAGATTGTGTTACTCTTCTGTTGTTGTATTTTGTATGGATGCCATGATACAATATTGATTACTTCAGTTATTTTGCTGCTGTGTTTCGAGGGAAATATCTCTTATGTAATGAATAATACAAGATGCAGGCAAAATGTCCATAAATATTTGATGGTGTTGTGATAGCAATTGATTCACATTCCACGATCAATCATATTTTAAATTAGAAAAAATGATTTGAAACTTAAGGCGATCTGATAGTAATACTAAATCTAAAACAAGCAATGTTAACATTCAAGAATATTGGAGATTTTGTTTAGTGCACCTTGTAAGGAAACGCAAATAGGTGAATGAACATTTACCCAAGCAAGTGGCTTTATTTAATTCGTCACATGTCAAAAAAGCATATATACATCTACATAATTACTAATTACATATACATAATTATGCATATAACATATTGTTATTTACACTCGTCAAAAGAAGTTCCTTGCCACTCATTGAAGTTCAAATATTTCACATAAATATTTAATATAAATTAAACAATTGCCTGTCAAAATAAGCATACAATAATTCTCTATCATGTCTGTATGAAATTAAGATGTACGCATTCATGCATGGCTGAGCACATTCATTAAGCAATGGTAAGGTGCGTAAAAGGAAATTGCAAGAAATGAGCATTTACAGTCATTTGAATGGAGGGATTATCCATTTTTTTGCGATCTTCTTGCCATTGTCAAGTGAATGGGATATGCCATGCATGAGTGATCATGTCTAAATTCCATGTTAAGCTGTTAGAGGATCACTTTCTGCTTATTTTGATATACAATTATATATATATAATTATATATATATATATAATTATATAAAAATTCAAAGTTTAGACCTTCCGAGAAAGGGAGTCGTTACTCTGAGTTTCATGCTTAACGCAATCATCAGACGACAAGGATACTGATTGTGTGACTGGTTAACTTTACTTTATGTTATATATAATATATTCTATTAAATATTAATTTAATTTAAGTGGCAAGGAACTTCTTTTGACGAGTATATATGGGCCTTCCAAATGGTACGATAAAAGTGCGTATTGAACATTGTGCACCAAGTTCCCGGATGTACGTCCAATATTCAAAAAATATTGAATATTTTGTTGTGCGTCGCAGAAGATATGCGCGTTAGTATGCGCAAAGAAGGTCAGTTTGGGCTAACTTAATTATTTAGTTTTTATAAAAACAGTCTATAAATAATAATATTGAATGTCTTATTTTCGGGTGATACAAGAATATATTGCACTCGCTATAAAAATATTGCACCCGTCTTTGACTCGTGCAATATTTGTATAGCTCGTGCAATATATTCTTGTA
This sequence comes from Ophiura sarsii, assembly GCA_035610835.1. Lineage (NCBI taxonomy): Eukaryota > Metazoa > Echinodermata > Ophiuroidea > Amphilepidida > Ophiuridae > Ophiura > Ophiura sarsii. Next base: position 93,605,391 of record CM069441.1, on the reverse strand, counting down.
TCACCCTCAAAGCCATTTAATATTATATACATATTTCTCTTATCGATTACATATTTTCATAATATTAGTGTTACCGATTACATACTACTAGTGTAGAAACATACAGTTTTATAGTTTTACATTAAACAACTATGGCTTAGAATTTAATTGAATACAGATCTCCACAAATCATATTGGTTAATTGTATTATTGCTGATTGCACAGATTTTTCAGTATTTACATGGACAATTTATTCAGACATAAACAAAAAGATATTTGGCCGTTTTTTTATATTTTGGCTCTATAAATATGATATTTTTGACTAATATTATAAGTTTTAGTGCATTATAATTAGGGGTTCCTAAGATATCTATTTGGGGTGATATACTATAATTACATGAATTTATGAATAACGCGCCCAACCCCATCGTCTTATGATCTAAGCTGATTTACGCATACTCTTACCAGGAATCCAATACAAATAAGAATCAATGGTAACTCGTAATCAATACATTTGATAAGAACAACAAATCCAAGTGTTTAAGAAAATATATATCACATATTGTACAAACCATTTCCCACTGCTGAAATCAGTTACAAATCAACCATTAAAATGCACATCATATATCTTAGTCGAGATGTTAAATCTAATCTAAAGCCTTAAGTCAGATTACCATAAGCATAACCTAGGAAGGATTATCTACTAACGAAAAAACAGATCTCTTCCGGTTTATGCAAGAAGGTTGTTTCATACTGAATTATGCACAAAAGGTGTATAACATTAAACATCATATAATATTCTAATAATTATGATACTTGGTTGATTAAAGCATTTACGGTAAATACACATGTGTCGCCGGATATCTTATCAAATTAGTTGAAAGAACAAATGGTGGCGTGTTGGAATACGATAATAGAGAATATTAACTGTCTCGACCGTCTCAGCGGTCACTCCCACACTACTTCCTGCATTGCATTCCTCTCTCGAGATATTCGCGCGAGATTTGCAGAGTCTCATTAAAAGTCAACAAATGTTTAATTCATAAGGTTGCTATTCTTAGGGGCCGAAACTGTGTGTTCGTCCATCAAATAGAACTATAATCATCAAAGACAAACGTGTCATCAAATCTCCAAAGGTGAATTTTATTTTTAAATGCACAGAGGTAAACAACAAGAAGCGGTGGACTTTACTATCATCAACTTATTTGTGGCTGGCATCTTCTCCATAAACATAATACTTATTAGATATAACCTAGACATAAGTTAATAAATATCATATGCACTGCACAGTATGTTTCCTTATAGATTTTTTATATCGATACATTGACGAGGTGGTTCACCTTAATACCATGCTTTACGAGTGATTGGCAAGGCTTCGATAAAAGAATAACCACAATTGTTATTATGCACTTGTTCATAACGCAAAATTGCATTTATGCATTAGGTTTTGAATATATGAAAAAAGTTAAAGACGGCATAATGCAATAATCAAAAATAGTCCAAATACTCAAAATGAATATGTATGTAAATCTTGCAGTTTTGCTTTAAGCATTACCGGTAAATACACCCATGTCTTATCAATTTAGTTGAAAAAACAAACGGTGGTGGGATGAAATACGATAATAGAGACTGTCGCGGCCGTTTCAGTGGTCACTCCCCACACTGCTTCCTGTATTGCATTCCTCTCTCGGGATATTCGCGCGAGATTTGCCGAGTCTCATTAAAAGTCAACGAATGTTTAATTCATAAGGTTTATATTCTCAAGGGCTGAGACTTTGTGTTCGTCCATCATATAGAACTATAATTATCAAGAGACAAGCGTGTCTTTTATTCGCCTAAGGGGAAGGCCGGTTTATTTTTAACTGCGCTAACTGAGGCAAACACCAATTATCAAGCATATATTTGGCTGGTTTTTGTTCTGGGCGGCAGCTTCTCCTGAATGTGCATCATTAGATATATGAACGAAGACAATATTTATTACATGCATTACGTTGTGTATTCGTTTATCAACTATTTTTAAATCGGTTTACCGTCTCAGCAGTTCATCTCTATACCCTGTTTGGTGGTAAAAGAACAAGGATGATACACTTTTAATTAACCAGATCAGAAATCCGGGTTATTTTTTATATGTCTTGCAGACTCTTGGCACTAAGGATCCAAGTATCCGGTTTTGTTAATTCATCTTAGTAATAAGGGCTCATTAGTAGATGGTTTGTCAACTATATTAGAGGTTATTTAGGAATAGAGCTAATTTTTTTAAATCATCTCGTTGGATAATAGCTGTATTCAGCAAAATTGAATTACAGTTCGGCAGTATTGTTCTCTTAGATTTGCGAAATTATCAGAAACATGAATCAAATATTATAAACGGAGATTTTAAGGAAGAAGCTCATTGTAGTCTATAGGATCGCTTACTTGAATATTAGCTTGCCTTGATGAACCGTATGTTTCACCAACTCGCTATCGATGAGGGCGCTATACCGAGAATTTAAAAATACGAATCTATACGAAACAATAACGTATCTATCTGAGATATGATTTTTTTTGTACAAATCCAATAAAATGTGAATAAGATACTCACAATTTTAGTTACGTTTCACTGCTAAACTAGCAGCTTCGTCACACTGGCAACTCTGTCTGGAGGCAACAGGAATTAGGGATTTCCTGTTGCTGGGAACCGCCGTTGTAGAGGGCGTAGTTCCGACGAGTTGATCATAGATGTTGTGCAGTGTGTAAGACCCCTCATCTTTGTTGAGTGTGTTCTCACCCTTCTCCAAATTGCTGACGGTATGTGGATGATATTCTTGAGATTATACACAATTTTTTTTTTTGTGCGTTTTCCGAAAATTTCAGTTTCAGTTTCAGTTTCAGTTTTATTTACCAATAATACATATACAATAATTTTAAGTAAATACATTGGTGGGCTGACCAAAATCAGAGCAGAGCTCGCAAAAATATATTTGGCCACCCTTAATAAATCATTTAAATGTAAATTCGGATACATGTTGTCAGAGGCATGGACATTACTGTATACTGATGATGTACACATTGCAGAATAAAAATATTATTATAATATTACTACATACGGTGATTTATAACATTAATAGTGGATAATCAAAACAAACAAAAAAAGACAAACAAAAGTGACAATGAAATATGAAATGAATGAATTGAATTGAATTTGCTGGCGATGTGACTGTATGGCAAAGGTGAAGTGGATAATTTAACAAAGCATCTCAACCAAACTGATCCTTCTGGCGGCATCTATCGCAAGAAAACCCACACCGACCAATATCTCCAATTCTCATCTCATCATCCGTTACATCAGTGGGAGTGATCAGGACCTTGTTAGACCGAAGTGAGTCAATTGTGACAGAGGAGGAAGATCGCGTTCTTGAGGAGCAACACATCAAAAAAGCTCTTGCAACTTGCGGTTATCTCGAGTGGAATTAATCGTCCTTTAAAGAATTGCATATACCATGCAAGCATAAGGGGTCGGCTAACTACGTTTAAAATGTCTTGTTCGTAACTTCTAGGACTCGTATTGTATCAAATTTGAATATACATATGAGGACACACAAATATTAGTTTCCGCATTAATGGTGCACAATGTGAAGTTTTTCCTAAAGATACACAAATATCAGTCTCCTATAAAACTATAAAGGTCGTAATTCCATTTGTCAGCTCGTTCTATCCATTCCACTTTTGTATGATGCCTGGTAGACTATAGGACCAGGGCTGCTAACTGATCTGGAAAGTGATTATTGTTGTCAATCTCTGGGCAGAACATGAAATTAGTACCAAATGATGGCAAATACATCCCTAAAGACAAATTCATCTTATTCGCAGGTTGCACGTTACTGAGTAATTCCATCCCAAAGTTTGAGTGAAAACCCTATATGATTGAATGGGGAATGTCTTAAGTCTGTCAAAAGAGGGCAGTATTTTCTTAATTGCATACAATAGTTTTGGCATACTAAATGAGTAATTCTACATGGATATGCAATAAGTTTGAACAAACATACAATGTATTATTAAAAATATCACTATTTCAATATTATTTTATGATGTTTTTAATAAATTAAAAGATCGTTATTTTTATAGATTAACATTTTATAGAACCAACAGCATATTCCATACATATGATTATAAAAATGCCATTCAAAGTTACCACTATCCAATGGGAACTGACCAATTTATCAACTTTGAACATCAAGGTTTACCAATATAGTGGCGTAGCCAGAGGGGGGGGGGGGGGGGGGGGGGCCACCCCATCCAAAAGTATTGACCGTCGTGTCAGTTGAGATTGGCACTGTCGGTTCACTTGTTGACAAGAGGAATCATGGAAATACAACGGCCAAAAGTATGGAGGAAAATCGCACGTTACGTGCTCAGGTGTCCCCAAAATGGAATATATTTTTGGTAGAAGCTTCTTTAAAGCCGAAATGTAGTACCTCATTCATAGCAAAAATAAGTGTAAAATCGCAAATGTTTGAGCGCTATGCACACATTTTTTTTACCGGAATAATCTTTTCGGTTCACTTTCATTCCTTGCCCCCCCCCCCTCCCCCCATATGAGAAACCTAGCTACGCCACTGAGTAATAGTTAAACAAGTTTTCGAGTAATCTGAGGGATCTCTTAACAAAGTAGAATAGCTGAGAATCAAAATTTACTAGGCCTTGGCCTTCAATAGACGTGGTAACAATTTGAAAACAGCAAGTTGAAAATCGGGCCCGCAATCGGAACACCTACCTTTAACTGGTTGAGCAAATAGTAGAATAACTTTACGTTTAATTGTTCCTACTCAACAATATTGAGGTAAAGCAACTTATTTTACAGACGGAAAAACATTCACGTCTAACTTTTTTTTTTAGAACATGACCTTTTATTCATAGTGTTAATGGGCGCTATTCACTACATCGTAAAAGCTAGTGGAATCCACGATAACCCTTACAGCCCGAACCCCATGAAATCCCATTTGAAAACCATGCTGGCAGCATGTGTCACGTGAACCCCTTGGCCGATTGGACTATTCCATGCTGGAGGACCCGGATTTGAATCCCGTCGCCGGCAAGTCCGATTTCCCCCGCTAAATTTCGCCTATTTCCACCCCCGGATAGTTGTTTCAACATTCCCGTCCCAAAAGTGTTAGGGTTGATAAACCTGTTCTGAGCTACGAGGGACTTCCTTCATCCGTAGTCATAACAAGTATTACCGTTCGTGTATTTATAGTTTTCACATCCGTACCCGCAGGGATAAACTTTCAATATTATTCACAAAGTTACATAACGAGGTAATAATAGTTCTGTCTAAATCGACGATTGACATAAATATTCGGTGATGTTCAAAGCGCTTATTTTAATATGTCGAACATGAATTCGCAAATATGCGGTTTCCTGTGTTGTAAACATGTTAAGGCCAACAACAACAAAAAAGTTGTCTCAGGAGATCGCGTGTGTAGCTTTTAAAATTCGCATTTCAGCGCATAATTTTTGTTCTATATTTTTCTTGAACTTTCGAAAATGATATTTCTTTAAATTTTAATTTAACAGCTTCATTTTCTTGCTTACAGGAGTAAAATTGCTACATACGAAATACAGTTCAACAAATTGTGATCTGTTTTAACTATGATAGTGTTAGATTATAGGCTACATTTCACAGAGCCTGTCTTAAAAAAGGTACCACATTCCGCTTAGCCTCTACCAGGTTTCTACTGAGACAAACGTGTGGTGTTTTCTTGCTGGCCTAAACCAGACGCAATTTAAACGACAGGTGTAGAATGATAATGATTCTACGTCACACTTTAAGATTAAAAATAAGCATTTAATACATGTATGTTCTTGTCAAATTAATAACCTAAAACTTCTGAACATTCGATATCAATATCCGCTTCGATATCGACTGACATCAGTTTGAACATTTCAATAGTCTGACGGGTGATTGAATAGGATAATGATTTTGAACTAAAACTACCGAAAAATATTCTTGATTTTTTGTTCAAAATAAAAAAATTACAAGCACCTGCACATATGCCGAGGCATATCCTGTGAAATAGGTTAATTGATGAGGGTACATTTTTGTTATCGTTGGGTTCAACAAACTGAGTAACCAATAACGACGAATGTTAACATGTAGCTAGATCTGAGTTTATTCCTGTCAAACTGATGTCACAAATAAAACATAAATATTTGTTTGGTATGGTTTTTTAAATTATAATCCAAGCATTGGGATCTAAATACAAATTTATTGCTTAGTGTAAACAAAACCTAAAACACAACGTGTTTATAATTTCATATACATTAAAATGTTCCTCTCCGGTTTCTACATTATATTTTAGGGGTACTCTATGGTTATTAAAGATGACATCCAATATGGTGGCTCCCTGAAAATGGTCGAATTTTATTTGGACAATTAGTAAATCATATGTACATCTAATATTTCTTAGCGCTTGTTATTTTGTTTCCCTTCAAAACATGTAAACATTTCGAATTTCACTAATTGCATCATTTTCATTGAATGATTGGTGGATATTACAATCTAAGTGCGGATAGGTTTGCGCTAGAAATTGGCAGCACCCTAGTTGATGCGACGTGATTCTGGTGATTCACCAGCAGCAAAATTACAGCGCTTTGAGCCATTTGGAAAAGGCGCTATATAAATACTGATTATTATTATTATTATTATTATTATTATTATTATTATTAGTGTTATTATTATTATTATTATTATTATTAGTAGTAGTAGTAGTGGTAGTAGTAGTAGTAGTAGTAGTATTATTGTACCTGACCGGACCCAAGAGTAAGTTGGAGCATAACGTTATGCTGCTGCAACTATCGGTGCTAAAAGGTTTGCAAGGTGTACGCTGACACAGTTATGTCGAGGATATAGGTGACTTTAATCAAAACATTTAACTTGGATCAAATCAATTATTTATCAAGCAATATTATACATAATTATAGAAGTTAAATAAAGCAATCAAGAGATAAATGATAGAAAAATAAATAAAGTATACAGATATAAACTCTTTATAATGGATAAATAATTGACATAAAAATGATGTTACAATAATCCACCATCACGTTTAAAAAAATAAAATTTCAAAGAATAATAAGTAATACACGGGGATCGAACCCGTGTTTATCGATTACCAGTGACATAGGCACATACGCACGCCGCGGCCACAGAGATCGACGAGTGTATCTGTGATAGTCTCATTATTTAACCATTGATCCATTTATTTACAACGAACGGATTTTTATCGTGAAATTTTTCCATTTTATACCATATTTCTATGTTACTCTCGCACAAAATATGTGTGTTATGTCATTATAGTCCTTAGTTTTTTAAGAACGGTAACAAACTTTGACATTTTCGAACAAATAAAATTGCGTCATTTTGACACGGAGTTTTATTGCTCGACTGGACGTGGTATGACATGTTGCATGTTTCATGTTATTTAATTCAATGCTTGACTTAGCGATTGACGACACATTTTTATAATTCTACAGAACAACATTCGTGTCAATGTGATTGCTTTTTGATACATGTACACACATTTTACGCATGCGACAATTAATTTTGTAAGGGGACGATGCTGTCTAATGTGGATATTTACCTCGCTAGTTACTATTCTTGTGTTACTCGCCAGTTTTGCTCTCAGAATTACATCGTAAGTAAGTTACGCTACAGTTAGGGCATAACTACTAGGAGGTAGCTTACCTCCCTATAAAATTACGCCAGTTTGGTGCACTCGGCCGTATATTTGTTATACATTGGCTAGAAGTACACATATCTCGCCCCTTATTTTTTATCTTTAGGAAAAATGATTGTCTTGTGTAGGCCTATTACACATATCATGATTGTGCTTGCATTTGTGCACCACCCTCTCGTGCAAGGCCTCAAACGATTATTTTAAATAGCTGGGAAGCGGAAACCTATATTTAGGTTGTTTTGGTCCCGGTATGGTAGCCCAGGGAGACATATACCAAAATGTTGACCTGGTTGACCTTTGATCTCGATTTAGTGTCGAAAGTTCACATGTGTTTCAATGGGACGTCAAAACTTGAATTTAACATGGGAACAAATTAAAAAATCAATCTATTGACCATAAAAAGTATATCATATTGTTCGGCTGACGGATATGTTCGAATTACTTTGAAAATACTCTCCACAAGGTACCGGTAACTTTCCGGTAACAGCCGGGTGGTTAACCGGTAACTTTATATTTTGCTTTGGGGAGTCCTGATGATCAATCTTGAATTCGTCTACACGCATGCATGCATAGTTGCTCTCGAATTTCATGCCTCTGGACGCAGCTCCGCGAACAACAACAAAACACATTCGCGTGAAATAGCTTGAATTTCGTCCATAGCTTTATGACACTGTCTATAATGTTTGTTCTCGTACCCTTGACAACGGGGTATTACCTCCTTACGAGCCCATGTGTGGTACTTACTGGTCATGTATAATAACACAATCTAATTTTTTTAACAATCTGGATTCTTGTTATTGCCTTTAGAAATAAACCAAGCAGAAAAACGTATGTGTGGGTGATATCGAATATTGAACTCGTGATTTATGCTATTTATGGCATTGAAAACGATATGCCGAATTGTGTGAATGTGAAGATTGTGTTACTCTTCTGTTGTTGTATTTTGTATGGATGCCATGATACAATATTGATTACTTCAGTTATTTAGCTGCTGTGATTCGAGGGAAATATCTCTTATGTAATGAATAATACAAGATGCAGGCAAAATGTCCATAAATATTTGATGGTGTTGTGATAGCAATCGATTAACATTCCACGATCAATCATATTTTAAATTAGAAAAGATGATTTGAAACTTAAGGCGATCTGATAGTAATACTAAATTTAAAACAAGCAATGATAACATTCAAGAATATGGAAGATTTTGTGTAGTGCACCTTGTAAGGAAACGCAAATAGGTGAATGAAAATGTCTACATAATTACTAATTACAATACATAATTATGCATATAACATATTATTATTTATATGGGCCTTCCAAACGGTACAATAAAAGTGCGTGCGCAGAAGATGTGCGCGTGAGTATATACGCGCAGAGAAGGTCAGTTCAGGCTAACTTATTTAGTTTTTTATCCAAATAGTCTGTTATATAAATAATAATAATAATAATAATAATAATAATAATAATAATAATATTGAATGTCTGATCTTCCGTTGATACTATTAGTTATCCCCTGTTTGTTCATGCAATACGGACAAATATCTATGGTTTGTTTCCAATATCACATGAGGCGACAAACAGGGGGTAACGAATTTATCATTCAGTAGACATGAATGCATTTTTATATAATTGTCACTTACCTCTCTGATTTTTTTTTTTAAAAAATACAAACTTTCAACAAAAACATTGCCAATTTTTTTTTTTAAATCTAAAAAAAAATGGTAAAAAAAAACTTTTTTTTTTTTAAATTGAAAAAAATTGGTTAAAAAGAATCTCAAAAAAAATCTCACAAAATTGAAAAAAAAATTGAAAAAAAATTGGGAACAAAATTGAAAGAAAAAAAATTGAACAAAAATTGGTTCAAAAAAATTGAAACAAAAATCTCAAAAAATTGAAAAAAAAAGTTTCAACAAAATTCTCACAAAATTCTCAAAAAATATAAACAAAATATTTTACAAAAAATCAAACAAATTCAAAACAATGTCAAAAATAATTCTTGTATCAAACCTCCCAAATTAATGGATCAATCCAGAACTAAATTTAACCAATCAAAATATGTGATAACAAACTGTCTAATACAGTAAATAAATATTTTTAATTAAACAATCTCTTCCACATACTTATTATTTCACTTATGTGTGTATGATGTATATTACTTGTTAGTAGTGATAAATTACTCTAGTAATACGGGAATGCAGCATTCATGGCTACTGAATGATAAAAGAATATATTGCACTATTATCAGCCAGTACGCAACAGTCGCTTTTAAAGCGTGACCTTGCCGATTTCTAACCCGCAGAATGATCGATTTCAGGATGTCTCCCTTTAGCTAAATACCCTATGTCAGCCTTACGACAAGTTAGTTTTACCAGCATACACTGCGATAGGATCAGTTTGCAGTCAAATAGCTAGATAGGTATAATCACCGTAATTTTCTTAATAATATGGGACCAAATTGACCATTTTTGGTCCACAAACAGTGATTTTATCGCTTATTTTAGAATCTAACAACTTTTGTGACTTTGCTTCTTGTATCTATTCACTTGACTGGACTAAGAATCGTACGATATTTTAAGAGCAATTTTCATACTAACGGAAGTTCAAGCTTTAATTTCATATCAAAATCATTGATGCCCGAGTTCTTTTTTGATGAGAAAATCGAGTCTTAATTTTCAGCGATTTTCGGTCAGAAAACGAAACTTACGATCCCCCGTTAGGCCTCGCCAACTTGATTTTTAGTCTCCTATAACCCGCCCGCGCTTCATTTTCATGCCCGCGTTTGAATTCATTAGAAATTTTGGGAAAAAATACCGTTTTTGCAATGAAAACGTCCGAATTTATGTATTTTGTGTGATGAAATTGTGAAAAATGATTTTGACGAGAAAAAAAAAATCATACGAAATTGTGCAGAGCAGAAGGATCGATTTCGAACCCCGGACCTCTCGCTCTTCAGTCTAGCGCTCTACCATCTGAGCTATCAAGCGAAACTAATTCTACTCGTGAGATTTAAACACTTCATCAACAACCCAACGACGGTACGAAATGAATATAGCTCGAACCAGATTCGGACACCCATTTTATTATCCATTCACTTGACTGGACTAAGTAATGTCATACTATTTTAAGCATGTTTCTAGTTACAAAAGACTATGAATATTATGATACCATCAATACAATTGATGCCTAATTCTTCAAAAAGGGACTATTTACCGTGAATTTGGCTTTAGTTTCGTCAAGTTTTTCTCGAATTCGGATGTGTGTGATGGCAATAATTTGCACCGAAAATGCAACATGTCATGAAGTCACAGCTAATATTAGATAATATTATTCGCATAATATGCCTTTTTATTTTACAATTTCATGGCAAATGTGTTTGAAATGTGTGATTATAATCATGAAAAGAGCTCATTTACATCGTGCTATTACGAGGTCAACTATGACTGCAAAGCCGTATCGCTACGGATGAGTACTTCCGGGTCGCTTTGCTGGGTTAGAAAAGGAACGACTTTTCGTGTGCTTGCATACTGGCTGTATAGTGGTAACGATTACATACTACTAGTGTAGAAACATACAGTTTTATAGTTTTACATTAAACAACTATGGCTATAATTTAATAAAATAGAGATCTCCAAAAATCATATTGGTTAATTGTATTATTGCTGATTGCACAGATTTTTCAGTTTTTACATGGATAAGCTTCTTACCGTCTTACCTCTCCCATAACCCTCCAGGGTCGTAGGGGCACTGCATGACGGATTTCTTCACCACCTCCCTCCATCTGACTCGGTCATGTGCTAATGCTTGGGTTTCTGCGAAGGTTTTCCCAGTCCATTCTGTGATGTTGTCTCTCCAACTTTTCCTCTGGCGACCTCTTCTTCGCTTGCTCTCTACGGTGCCCGCATGGTGGTCTTGGAGAGGCCACTTGATCTGGTCACATGGCCATACCATTTTAGTTTCCGTTTTTTCACGGTGGCCAGCAGGTTTGTATAGTTCTTCATGTGCTGTGCCACTCTTCGACGCACTTCCTCGTTTGTGATGTGGTCAGTATATGAAATGCCAAGGAGGCGTCTAAGATTCTCATCTCTACCGCTTTGATCTGTCTCTGTAGTTCTGCCGTCAGAGTCCATGACTCGCATGCATACAAGAAGATGGAGAGCACAAGGGCATGCAGAAGCCTTAGTTTGGTGCCGAGAGTGATATTTTTATCTCTCCAAATGGGTTGTAACTTCGCCAAGGCAGCTGTTGTAAGTGCGATTCTTGAAAGGATTTCTGGCTTTGAATCTTCGTCGCTGATGATGGCCCCAAGGTATTTGAACTTCTTAACTGTCTGCAGTCTTTGGCCATTGACTGTGATTGGTGTTGTTATCACTTCGTCTTTGTTACTCATCAGCTTAGTTTTCTCTGCACTTATTTCCATGCCGTATCTTGTCGGATGTTTTGTCCAGTTGGTCAACCAAACTCACCAGCTCTTCATCGCTACCTGCCAGTCCATCAATGTCGTCAGCAAACCTCAGATTGGTGATGTTTCTCCCTCCTATGCTGACTGTTCCATTGTGATTTGTTAGTGCATCAGTCATGATTCTTTCTAGGAAGAAATTGAATAAGGTAGGGGATAGTAGGCAGCCTTGTCGGACCCCAACTGCGGTGTGGAACCATTTACCAACTTTACCTTGTGCAAGTACTGCGCTGCTGGCTTTGCTGTACAGTTGCTCGATGGTTTGAATGAGCTTTTGGCCCATGTTGTAAAGCTTCATCGTGGCCCACAGTGCTTTGTGCCACACACGGTCAAAGGCCTTTTTAAAGTCAATAAACACAAGATGTCTTGCTGATGTTGGTTATACTTCTCGCACAAAACTCGCAGTTTGAATATTTGCTCCATTGTGCTTCTTCCACTTCTGAAACCGACTCTGAGCATGACTTTGCTGCCATGGCTGATTAGACTAATGGTTCTGTAGTTCTGGCATTGCTGTAAGTTGCCTTTCTTGAGTAGAGTGATGATTTTCGAAGATTTTATTGCTTGCTCCACTTCTTCCCTTAAGATGGGAAAGTCATCATCATTTGAAGATTCGTGGCATACAGTTACATTGGGATCGCCTTTAGTCTAGTAGTTATATAGGTCTGAGCAATACTCTGTCCACCTCTTAAGAATGTCTTCCTCCTCTGTGAGACAGTTGCCATTTTTGTCGTGAATGGTGCTGACTCGCGTCTGTCTTGTTTTTGTGAGGTCTTTGACAATCTGAAATGCTCTTCTACTGTTGTTTTTCTCCAGACTTTCTTCCATATCTATGCACTACTTCTTGATCCACTGATCTTTCGCCATGTTCATCCGTTTCCTGACCTTCTTGTTGGCTTCTTTGTACGCTGTGGCACCTGTAGGAGTATTCTTCATTTTCTTAAGGTCTCTTCGTTTATCACACATGTCAAGAATGTCGTCTGTAACCCATGGCTGTGTTTTCCTGCGATGTTTCCCAAGTGACTCTTCTGCTGTCTTGATCATTATCTCGTTGAATTTCGTTGTCAGCATTATCATCAGAGCATCAACAAGGGAGCAAACTTTCCACCCACTGTTGCCTGGAAGGTTTCACAGACGCTAGGATCTTTCAGTCTATCCAAGTTGAACTTCAGCCTGGTGCTCTTGCTTTTCTTGACATACTTCAACCTGACACGAAAGTTCAGTATTACCATATCATGGTCGCTTCCAACATCTGCGCCTGGGAATGTCCTTGTTGTCTCTTTGTTAATTCCTGACTGGAAGCGTCTCCGCACCATTATATAGTCAATCTGGTTGTGGTATCGGCCATTGGGTGCATGCCAAGTCCAACGTCTAGATGGCTTGTGCTTTCCAAGTGTGTTTGCAAGTACCATGTTGTTGTATCTAGCAAATTCCAGCAGTCTTAGCCCTCTGTCGTTGGTTATGGTATTGCAAGAGCCGCTGCAGATATCTTTCCAATCCTTCTGTGCATCTTCGCCGACCTTCGAGTTCCAGTCTTCCTGAATGATCAGAATGTCCTTCTTGTGGAATTTATCAATGACCTCTTGGAGTTGGGCGTAAAAAGATTCCACCTGGTTATCACCATAGGCTGATGTTGGTGCATAAGCCTGGATCACTGTGATGTTAAAAGGCGCTGCTCGTAGGCGGATAGTTATGATCCTGTTTGATATTGGGCAGCATCCCATTACAGTATTCTTGATGTTCTTGTTTACGAGAAAGCCTACTCCATTGGCATGTCTGTCAAGTTCGCCACTGTAGTACAACACAATATGTCCTTCATCTGTATAGTGCTCCCCACAAGTCTTCCATCGCATCTCACAGAGTCCTACAATATGCCACGTATATTTCTCCAGCTCATTTGTTAGTTCATGAAGCTTCCCTGTTTGGGCAAGAGTTCTTACGTTCCATGTGGCTATTGAGATACGATTTCTACCACGGATCTTCTGTGTGAAGGTTTCACCAGTATCGTATTTTTCACGCCTGTCCTGATGTGAGGCAGATCGCGCGGTCCTTGTTAACCCGGGCGACCACCGGTCCGGTATAGGGTATGTAGTAGGTGTATCCATCATATAATGTATCTAGGGCAGTTAAGGCCTAGCGGAGCCCATCCCTCTCCAGGCCTGATGCTCAATAACTAGAAGCTGAGACTTGGTATTGATGCTTCTAGCCGCCCTGGTCTGTCCGCCACCTGCTAAACAAGTCAGCAGGCTCACAACCCCCACCAGTCTTGAAGGTAGACCAGGACGCTTACCCATTATCTCACAAGTCGGTCGTCCCCTCACACTACATGCCACACTAGTGCTACAACTAAGATATAATTACACTACATGCTACATGCAAGATGCTACCAGGGACGGTCTCCTCCTTGTATGGTCCATCATAACAAGTATGATAAGAGATCAAAGGTCAATTAGGGGGGTCAAGCTATGGATAAGCTATTCAGACTTAAACAAAAACAATATTTGGCCGTTTTTTTTGTATTTTGGCTCTATAAATATGATAGTTTTGGCTAGTAATATTAGAAGATTTAGTGCATCATAATTAGGGGTTCATAAGATGGGGTGATATACTAAAATTACATGAATTTATGAATAACGCGCCCAACCCCATCGTATATGATATAAGCTGATATAAGCATACTCTTACCAAGAATCCAATACAAATAAGAATCAATGGTAATTCGTAATCAATGCATTTGATAAGAACAACAAATTCAAGTGTTTTAAGAAAATATATGTCACATATTATACAAACCATTTCCCACTGCTGAAAGGCACTGATTACAAATCAACCATTAAAATGCACATCATTATTGGTATCTAAGTCCAGATGTTAAATCTAATCTAAAGCCTAAAGTCAGATTACCATAAGGGAACAGTTCCATTTGTACGCGATAAATTTATCGCGACTGTATCGGGGCCTGATATGTTTTGGACCCGATGTTTTTCAAGTTGATTCGCGATAAAATAGTCATCAGGCCCCGATAAAATAGACATCGGGGCTCGATACGAGGCCTCTGCCATACCCTGGGGTATGTTTAGCAAATAGAGCGGGACATTGTTTAGCAAATACACGAGGATAATACAATTTACGTTAAACATCCATAATCAATAACATTATCTCTAAAAACATGAAATGCTGAATTTGTACCTTACAACTAGAATAAATAACCCGAAGCTCTATTTACATACCGACCACTTATCTTTCGTTATATTTAAACAAGCGGTAATACGCTACTCGATAAATAATCCTTTGCTACTCGCAACTGTTCGCGATAAAAATCTCATCGGGGCCTGATAAAAAACTCATCGGGGCCCGGAACATTCTCGCAATTTTTATCGCGTACAAATGGAACTGCTCCCTAAGCATAACCTAGGAAGGATGATCTACTAACGAAAAAACAGACCTCTTCCGGTTTATGCAAGAAGGTTGTTTCATACTGAATAATTATGCACAAAAGGTTTATAACATTAAAAATGATATAATAGTCTAATAAATATGATACTTGGTTGATTAAAGCATTTACGGTAAATACACATGTGTCGCCGGATATCTTATCAAATTAGTTGAAAGAACAAATGGTGGCGTGTTGAAATACGATAATAGAGAATATTAACTGTCTCGACCGTCTCAGCGGTCACTCCCACACTACTTCCTGCATTGCATTCCTCTCTCGAGATATTCGCGCGAGATTTGCAGAGTCTCATTAAAAGTCAACAAATGTTTAATTCATAAGGTTGCTATTCTTAGGGGCCGAAACTGTGTGTTCGTCCATCAAATAGAACTATAATCATCAAAGACAAACGTGTCATCAAATCTCCAAAGGTGAAGTTTATTTTTAAATGCACAGAGGTAAACAACAAGAAGCGGTGGACTTTACTATCATCAACTTATTTGTGGCTGGCATCTTCTCCATAAACATAATACTTATTAGATATAACATAGACATAAGTTAATAAATATCATATGCACTGCACAGTATGTTTCCTTATAGATTTTTTATATCGATACATTGACGAGGTGGTTCACCTTAATACCACGCTTTACGAGTGATTGGCAAGGCTTCGATAAAAGAATAACCACAATTGTAATTGTTATTATGCACTTGTTCATAACGCAAAATTGCATTTATGCATTAGGTTTTGAATATATGAAAAAAGTTAAAGACGGCATAATGCAATAATCAAAAATAGTCCAAATACTCAAAATGAATATGTATGTAAATCTTGCAGTTTTGCTTTAAGCATTACCGGTAAATACACCCATGTCTTATCAATTTAGTTGAAAAAACAAACGGGGGTGGGATGAAATACGATAATAGTTTCAGTGGTCACTCCCCACACTGCTTCCTGTATTGCATTCCTCTCTCGGGATATTCGCGCGAGATTTGCCGAGTCTCATTAAAAGTCAACGAATGTTTAATTCATAAGGTTTATATTCTCAAGGGCTGAGACTTTGTGTTCGTCCATCATATAGAACTATAATTTTCAAGAGACAAGCGTGTCTTTTATTCGCCTAAGGGGAAGGCCGGTTTATTTTTAACTGCGCTGAGGCAAACACCAATTATCAAGCATATATTTAGCTGGTTTTTTGTTCTGGGCGGCAGCTTCTCCTGAATGTGCATCATTAGATATATGAACGTAGACAATATTTATTACATTGCATTATGTTGCGTATTGCGTTTATCTACTATTTTTGAATCGGTTTACCATCTCAGTAGTTTATCTCTATACCGTATTTGGCGATAAAAGGACAACGATGATAATTATACACTTTTAATTATAACCAAATCAGAAATCCGGGTTATTTTTATGATATGTCTTGCAGACTCTTGGCACTAAGGATCCAAGTATCCGGTTTTGTTAATTCATCTTAGTAATAACCCAGTAAACACAAAACGTTTTCAAAACGTTTTGAATTGGGTTTTATTAGGTTTTGTTTTTGTGAAACGTTTTTAAAACGTCCTAAAATCGTTACATTTTCAAAGCATGTTTTTTTTTATTGCAAATCGTTTTATCAAAACGTTATAAAAACGTTAAATTAATGTTGTCACAATACTTATAAACGAACACATGATTGAAACGAAATCAAAACGTTTATAGAACGTTATATTACAACCTAAATTAAACTAATGCCTTGATTAAACCAACTATAATGGTCCTGGACCATAAGTTTTAAAAACGTTTTTTAAAAACGTGGGCAATTCCACGCATGCGCACTTACCTGGGTTATATTGGTTTGGTAACACTATGGATTGTATATTTATTTTCTTTCATAAAGATATTCGATCTGCAACATGCATCATAATTTTGTTGGAGAATGTTAATAAAAAGCCAGATGATTGAATTGTTCTTTAAATTGCCAGTTAATTAGCAATTAATTAACAATTACCTAATATAGGTTTTCAAAACGTTTTTAATTGGGTTTAATTAGGTTTCGCGTTTGTGAAACGTTTTTAAAACGTATTAAGTGTCAATAAAGATAAGGACCAGAAGGTTGGCGGAAGAAGGGGGTCGGCAAAATTCACTCATATTGGGTACGTGGCATCCCTATGATAATCTCATTCTTCCAGTGCACTAAAAAAAATCACAGTGTTTCTAATTTTAGAGAAAAAAATTATCACAAAAATTGCGTAATTTCACCTTTTTTTCCTTACTTCAAAATACATGTTATTTGATAAATGGCATTGCCATTGCTTACAAGTTAAAGTTTTCAAACTGATTTTCCAATGATAAGTTATTGATAGAGTCCTCTTTATAAATACAGTATAAACTAAGCATCGGTGTTTCTATTCTTAGAGAAAATTATGATAGTTTTTCCAATTTACGAGGTATTTTTCACCAAAAAGATGATTTTTTTGATGTTCAGTTTTTCAGTTGGACAGCGGTTTCAAAATAAAATTGCATTGCAATCACAACTAACACCCCTTGGCCCCATGTAAGCAAAAATAAAACCATTGAGTTCTAGCTTCTGTATAATAAAAACACTCCAACAATGTTAATGTTGTTTGGGGCATATGCTCCTATTTTAGCATTTCTAGATGAGGCCCATAATATGCTCAATATACAGTGTTTCTACTTTAAGAAAAAAAATCATAAAGAATCTTATAATTTCCCCCATTTTCTCCGATTTGCAGATGAACGTTTTTGAATTAATTGTTTTGCCATTCCTAACTACTTGCAGATTTCAAACTATTATTTTGAAAAAAGAGTGTCAATAAAGTTATCTTCTTAATACTTTAAATAAGGTATGGGTGGTTCTATTTGTTTGGAGAAAAAGAAAGAAGAAAAAAGAAAGAAAGTATTTTAATGTTTATAAGAACTAGTTCCCCTGTCTACACGCCTTAAAAGCTCTCCATGGAATAGAACTTTTCACGAACTTCAATAAAACTCTCTGAAGTTATCATTTTATACGTACATAGTTAAAGCATTATTATAATGTCACGCTCCTTTACAGTGTTTCTAGGTAATTTCAGAATTATACAAAAAGATGATTTTAAAAACACATGCTGTTGTTCATCAAAACAAACCAAACCCAATCTTAATCGATCATTTTACAATATATTCTAAAACCTAACTCATCATAGCAAAGGTGATTTACAGCAGCAGTTCAACTGTAGACCTAGAATTTTCATAACTGCGTTTTTTTCTCTCCATGGTATAGGTACTTCATATTGATTCATCATTGTTTTATAGATGGTTGTGTCAACGGATTTCACACATATACCTTACACATTGGTATCGAAATATTCAATACTTCACTAATATGTGAAGCTCATCCGAGGTATATACCTTTCCAATTTTTCTGAAATTACATATGCTATGTCACTTGCCTTTACCGATGTATTAGTGGATACATTATTTTTACCATACACAAGTTCTATTTACACTCTCTTTTGCTCAAATAGAATGTAGATTTCTCTCGTCACTTATAAAAATCAAATGACTTTACCAGGAGCAAAAAAAAAATCAACTGCAACTTAGGACTATCATAAACAACTGTTTTGGTTTCCTTCCTATGTACATTTGCATGCCAAAATGAGGTCTAGAAGTGGATTTATAAAGAAACCCTTCCTTATCTTTGGACCAATAACATCTATGTTAAACTGCTCACAAATGTCTTAAGTTGTTTAAGCTTCCGATGCTGTTTTTCTTTGTCAACAAGCATAGATCTATGTATTTAAACATCAATAGGTGCTGGTACTATAGTCAATATCTTCGTAAACAGCTGTTAGGATTTCATGCCTCGCAGATATAAAATTAACTCAAAACTCACCATTCCTTCCTATCGTAATTTTTGACACTGACCTTAAAACAGTGTCAAAATATTAGATGCAGTACGGTCTGAATTAGTTTATTTAGTATGGCAAGTACCCCTTCATTCTAGAAACACTGTAATTGTAATAATCAAAACACATTGACTTATATTTTTGTTTGTAAATTTGACTTTTTATTTAAATAGATTTTAACACAACCAACATATCTTTTCCAGTTTAGGCCATTTTGAATGTCATACACATAATTATGTTTTCATTGAAAGTACCATAAGACTAGAAACACTGATAAAAAATCTTGTTGATACCATTGGATAGTTTTGAATGAATTCAATCATCATTCGTGAAAACTTAAAAAGGTTTTTTGACAAAAATGCAGAAGATACTGTGAAAATTGAAATTTGATACTCTGAAATTAGTCTATGTTATGATCCAGTGTTTCTATAACATATAACTAAAACACAATAATTGTATTTCACACCTGTGAACGGCCATGGCTCCTCTTTATAACCAACATACAAACTAACACCTGAACTACTTTTTATTTAAATGGATTGTAACACAACCCACATATCTTTTCAAGTTTAGGCCATTTTGAATGTCATACCCGTAATTATTTTTCATTAAAATGTACCAGTAGACTAGAAACACTGATAAATAAACTTGTTGAAAATAATTTAGTGTTACCATTGGATAGTTTTGAATGAATTCAATCATCACTCATGAAAATAATGCGGAAAATACTGTAACAATTAGAATTTGATACTTTAAAGTTTGTCTATGTTATGATTATGACCCAGTGTTTCTATAACATAATAATTAAAACACAATGATTTTATTTCACACCTACCTGTGAATGGCCATGGCTCCTCTTTATAACCAACATACAAACTAACACCTGAACCACTTTGTAATTAAATGTATTTTAACAGAACCCACATATCTTTTCCAGTTTAGGCCATTTTGAATGTCATACCCGTTATTATTTTTCATTGAAAAATACCATTATACTAGAAACACTGATAACTAAACTTGTTGAAAATAATTTAGGGTTACCATTGGATAGTTTTGAATGAATTCAATCATAATTCATGAAAACTAAAAGGGTTTTTGACAAAAATACGGAAGATACTGTGAAAATTGGAATTTGATACTCCGAAATTTGTCTATGTTATGACCCAGTGTTTCTATAACATTATAATTAAAGCACAATGATTTTATTTCACACCTGTAAGGGGCCATGGCTCCTCTTTATGACCAATATACACACTAATACCTGAACCACTTTGTTTTAAATGGATTTTAACACAACCCAAAATCTTTTCCAGTTTAGGCCATTTTAAATGTCATACCCGTAATTTTTCATTGAAAAGTACCAATAGACTAGAAACACTGATAAATAAACTTGTTGAAAATAATTTAGGGTTACTATTGAATAGTTTTGAATTAATTTAATCATCATTCATGAAAACCTAAAAGGATTTTTGACAAAAATGCGGAAGATACTGTGAAAATTGGAATTTGATATTTTGAAATTTGTCTATGTTTTGACCCAGTGTTTCTATAACATAATAGTTAAAACACAATGATTTTATTTCATACCTGTGAGGGGCCATGGCTCCTCTTTATAACCAACATAAAACTAACACCTGAACCACTGTCCAACTGAGAACAGCAGACATTTGAAACATCACTTTTTGACATAAAAACATGGAAAATTGAGGAAATAAGAACTCTCATTGTTAAAAACTAGAAACACTGCAGGTCTATTATTTGATAAAATATAACAAGAAATATGTTTGCTATATGCCAATAAAAATTGGATGTGTATTTACATGCACATGATGGGAGTGCCATTTGTCTTTGCTCATGATTTGAAAAGTTCATTTCCCAGGTGTCAAATTTGTGAAAATTGAACTGCGTGTATAATATAATCTAGAAACACTGAGATTTTTGTATGCCCACCATGAATGATGGTTTGTCTAAAGGTATTCATAGACTTAATATGAAACAAATTTGCCGACCCCCTTCTTCCGAAAATGTCCCAAATCTGCTGGTGGTAAGCTTTATTTACACTTAAACATCGTTTAAAACTTGTTTTTAAAACGTATTTGATACATCTTGCAAGACTAAATAATTTGAATATGGTTATTTTCACGTTATATTAACGTTTTCAAAACGTTACATGGAAACGTTATTAAAACCCATAAAAAACTCCACACATATACGTTTTTAATACGTAAAATTAAAACGTTTTTTTCACCAACTTGAAACGTGTTTTTAACGTTTAAAAACCGTAAAATGGCCAGCTGGGAAGGACTCATTAGCAGATGGTTTGTCAACTATATTAGAGGTTATTTAGGAATAGAGCTAATTTTGTTTAATCAGCTCCTTGGATAATAGCTGTTTTCAGCAAAATTGAATTACAGTTTGGCAATATTGTTCTCTTAGATTTGCGAATTTATGAGAAACATGAATCAAATATTGTTAACGGTGGTTTTAAAGAAGAAGCTCATTGTACCTATGAACTTTTTTTTCTTCTTTTTTTCTTCTTCTTTTTTCTGGGTTCAGGCTAATGTCGCCAGCTATTCATTTTATTTTTCATTCGTCTATATTCTATACATAATAACAATATATCAAACATACTGGTATCAATAAGTTACAAATATGAAAAAACATGACTCTACCAGCGAACAGCATGTATCAACCATTACCATTTGCATGAAGATAGATGGCTAATGATTGTACCTATGAACTGATATGAACTGATATGATCGATTACTTGAATAAGCTGCCTTGATGTTGATGAACCTTATGTTTCACCAACTCGAAATCGATGAGGGCGCTATACCGAGTACTTTAAAATACGAATCTATATGAAACAATAACGTATCTAATTCTAGTATATCATTATGGCGATCGTAAACATCAACTTTATCATTTAAAGAACAAGAACTAAAAGAGAGACGATTCTTCGGCAGTTGTGATCCAAACTATGGAAGAAATAATCGTCCATTAAAGAATTGCATATATATAGGCCTATACCTTGCAAGCTTAAGGCATCGGCTAACCACGTTTAAAATGTATTGTTCGTAACTTTAGAAATCGTTTTTGTATCAAATTTGAATATACATATGAGGTCACACAAATATTAGTTTCCGCATTAATGGTGCACAATGTGGAGTTTTCCCTAATGATACACAAATATCAGTCTCCTATAAAACTATATATAAAAGTAGTATATCCATTTGTCAGCTCGTTCTATCCATTCCACTTTTGTATGATGCCTGGGGAGTGTTGTGATGTTTATACGCTAAATTTGTATTACGCGCTGTGATCATAAGCTGCTGAATTTATGATGCACGCACGATAGCGGCCAGAATTTTTTGAATCTGGCACCCGAGATCTGGCATCGGATGCAAAGTCATTTTGACAACACCTGACAATACGAGCCTAATAATCGTACACGTGTTGACGATTTGTCACCGTAAAACATGAAAATGTTATCAATATTATTTCATTTAGTTTTAACATGACATTTGGTATTTGGAATTATTTAATGGCCCTCTACGAGTTATGTTTTATCTCAGATTTTGGCGAAACGTCAGGGGATGTACTCGAAATGCGTAAAACCACTTTAAGATTGATAATGACGGCGACTTTAAGTTTGCCACTTGCAACTGCCGTTTTAGTTGCTCATTAGTGGAGCCGGATCCGTTAAAATGTCACGAAAAGAGGAAGAAAAGCTTTTATGTCTCTTGCTTCCACAAATAGAAGAATAAACGAATAGGTACGTGCGTCACAGTGTAAAATGTTATTATTTTTTCACATAATTAATCTCACGATATTGCAATGCCAAATAATTTTCAGACGCACACCCATAGTGTGTTCAACATTCATTGTCATTCTTATTCTGCTGCTCTTTGTTGTATCTAACTAAAGCGGGAGTTTTCACGCTTTAAAGCTATTTTTCGCTTTAAAAGTGACAGGATTTTTCAACTGTACATTTAATAACAAATAACAAGTTGAGGTGTTTCAAACGTTAATCCTATTACAAAGCTATACACGTATTTTGTTTCATAGTTTTAAAGTTTGAAGTACTCGTTATAAACGTGAAGGACTGAAACGTCACTTGCCAATATGAAGCTACTTTTAACTTGCTGCAAACTCACCAAGATAATACATGGGACTTAACATAATTAAAACCAATGGGTGGAGCGGTGCACGTGGCTGGGACATTTGGTGACCCTACTTGAACTGACCCAGTGATCCAGTGACCCAGTGTCCCACTATTATTGTATCCTTAATTAGAAGAGTCTCAGGGGCGCATTTACGGCGCGCCCCTCTTAATGGGGCGGATATACGGCGCGCCCCTCTTAATTTTGACACGGCGCAGTGACACGGCGCCTTTTTGACAGCCCCCCCCCCCTTCCCCTCCCCCCTCCCCCCACACCACCCCTATTTTTGACTGGGCGCTTTTTTGACAGGGAAAAACGTTTAAAAACGTGTAACCAAAGTGTAAAAACGTGCGAAAACGTGTAAAAAGTCGGCAAGTGGGCCATTAGTTGTTGACTGTGCGATTCATTTTGACTGTGCGATTATTTTTGACCGTGCGAAATTGATTGACCTCACCTTGAGAAATCCTGGATCCGCCCCTGCAGTCTCTTCCCAGCCGATGTTGAGCTACTTTATCTTGTATGCGAGATGTGAGCGATACAAACAAAAATTAAATCTCATACCTACTCCTTCTTCACGCTAAATGAAGAGGCAGGCATGTAAAGACGCGTACTTTTGAAGAACTGTTCAACTGATACAATACACGACGTAGAAACTAATTCACTAGCCAGAACTCAATTTAAATTTAGCTGTGATTCCTCGTGACGAAGCCCACGTGGAAATCAGTAACAGCTAGATTATATTCTTTTGAGGAGTAAGTGGAGAAATAGTGTTATGAATGCCGAAATATACAACACCTTTGCCAGTGTGGGCTCTGATCACATAATTAGATCAGCTAAGATGAGACTGAGCCTGAGGAAAAGTAAAACAACACCAAAAAAGAAACTATATGACTGGAAAGTACTTAGAACTGACGGAAGATTACAAGTGAAGTTTGCAAAAGGTTTAAAATTCCTGGAGGATGAGGTGGAAACAGCAACTGACAAATATGACAGATTTATCAGAGCAAACAATGAGGCTGCAGAGAAGATCATACCAGTCAGAGAAAGATCTCATAAAATACGTTTCTCCAGCGATCCAAGGGTAGTTGCGGCAAGAGATAAAATCAAGGATAAGTATAATCTCTATCAACAGGATGTCACTGATGAGCAGAGGACTTAATACAGGAAGGCTAAAGCAAAGGACTTGATGAAGCCTACAATCTAGTTATAGAGGAGGACCTGAACAGCTAGATCAAGGAAGTAAAAGAAGCACATTCCAATTCCAAGAAGGCTCCAAGCTGAAAGCTCATCAATGAAATTACTGGTAGGAAAGAATCCACCAAAGGGTCAGCTGGAGGGGGAAACTCAGAGAGATAGGGTCACAAGCTGGTATAATCACTTCAAAAACCTTCTGGGGAGCCCACCAGACATCAGTAATGAAGAGGAGGAAATTACACCATTCCTAGAAGACCTGGAAATTAATACAGGGCCTTTCGACCAGGAGGAATATGACAATGCTAAGAAGTCACTGGTAGAAGGAAAAAGCAGTGGTGAAGACAACATTCCACCTGAAGTACTGAAAAGATGCGACCTTGACGACATTGTACTGAACGTCTGCAACGAAGCATTGCTGACTGGGAAAAAACCAAGCCAGTGGTCTCTACTCAACATAGTTCCAATACCAAAATCAGGGAACCTTAGCCTAGGAGGCAACTACCGAGGTATCAGCCTAAGTTCTATCGTTTCCACAACGTACAACAACGATCCTGAACAGAATCAGACCAGAGCTAGACCAGCATTTGAGAACCATCCAAAACGGCTTCAGGGTAGGAAGAACGATAGACATACTGGCACTGAGGTGGCTCATGGAAGGAGTTAAGGCCAACAATCTAACAGTAGTTATCACCTACATTGATTTTAAAAGGCCTTTGACACTATCCACCGTGGCAAAATGCTAAAAATCCTGCAAGCTTATGGAATACCAAAGCAGGTCGTCAAAGCCATCGGAGGAATGTATGAGAATACCATGGCTAAGGTGATCTCTCCCGATGGAAAGACTGCACAGTTTGAAATCTTGGCTGGAGTTCGACAGGGAGACACACTCGCCCCATATTTGTTTGTGATTGTGCTGGACTTTGCCTTGTAGGATGGCCATAGAAGGAAGAGAAGAAGAGATAGGTTTCCATCTTGACAGGCGTAGAAGTAGGCGGATAGGGCCAGAGGTGGTGACAGACTTCGACTTCGCTGATGACATTGCATTGTTGTCAGAGACATTTCAGCAAGCACAAGATCTGCTGCAAAGTGTTGAGTCATCAGTTGCAAAGGTCGGTCTGAAAATGAATGCTGGCAAAACAACGTTCATGTCATATGACCAAAGTCAGAAAGGATCTATACACACAAAGGATGGTACCAAGTTGGATGAGGTACAAGATTTTAAACATCTTGGTGCCTGGATGGAGAGTACAGCAAAGGACATTAAACAACGCAAAGCAGCCGCATGGAGAGCATGTAGTAAAATGACCAAAATATGGAAGTCAGCTCTCGTTCGGAAATTCAATTTGCCTCTACAGTAGAGTCGGTTCTGTTATATGGTTGCGAAGCTTGGACCATCACTCCCAAGTTACAGAGCTCGATGGCTGCTACACCATACTGCTGAGAGCAGTACTCAATGTCAACTGGAAACAACACATACCAAATACCCAATTGTAAGGTTCAGAAGAGACGGATTGCTGGCCACTGTTACAGAAGTGAATAGCCAGTCTCCAAACTGGTGCACTGGACCCCCAAACATGGCAAAAGAAAGCCGGGAACACCTGCTCTGACATTCATTGAGATTGGAGACAAGTAACATAAAGACAGCAATGAAGGACCGAAAAGTGTGGCGAGCCATCGTAGATCGGGGACACCACCCGAGAGCAAGTAAGTAAGCACATTCAAAAGATGTATAACTTTAGAATAATTGCTAAATAAGCTAAATAAGATGGGAATTGGGATATGTTACTATTAAATTACCTCATTCATGTATTAAAATTGTTTAGTAGAGTAAAGAAACCTTTTTCAAAATATGTTAGTCTATTTCCAGAAAGCAAAATTCTTGAAGAAAAATACCTGTTCAGAAATCAGGGTCGGTATTCATTTATACAGTAAAAGCCAACAAAAGCCTCTAGCCGCAAGTCTAAGTTTAGCGGTGCGTGACCGCTGCCTGTGACTGGAACACTGTTACCGCCCATCACTAGTGAGTACACAACATATATCTGATCCCGATCACAAATTAGATTTATTCTGTCTTGGCGCCCTCAACGGAATAAAGCGCAACTTGTGTCCCAGGACCACAAGCTCATAATTTGACACCGCTGAAATGATATTCATGAACATGCATGTCAAAACACTAAACACAAAAAGGGTTGGTGGTCGGGGAGGAAAAAACAAGGATGGCCACTTGCTTAAACAATAACCCTAACCCAACCCTAAACCCTAACCCTAACCCTTTTGAGCTTGTGGTCCTGGGTCACAAGTCGAACTTGTGGTCCTGGGACACAAGTCGAACTTGTGGTCCTGGGACACAAGTCGAACTTGTGGTCCTGGGACACAAGTCAAATAAATCTAATCATGATGAGCTTATGGTCTGGGACGGTATAGCTGTATTCTATTGAAAGGTGCTAGCACTAAACTTGTGTCTCCCCAATAGTCCAAAACTATTAGCGTGTTTCTACTGGGGCACTGCAAAGTAAACGCTAAGATTAAACGCTAAGATTAATCGGTAAGATTGTAATCCCCTCTGTTTCTACTCGCGAAAAGTTACCGCTAAGTTAACCAATACTAGGCATGCTTGTACTTATTTCAATGCATTTCTCATGGTGACTTCAAAATGATAATGAAATTCGATAATTTTGACATTTTTGAAACATGTTGTGCTGTAATACCAAACAATGCCACCGCACCTGAAAAAGATTGCTTCACAATGTGTATAAGCCAGCGTGACACGGTTCACGGCCCACCGATCCTAGTCGATGGGCCACGACATTGCCACCGCACCTGGGATTACCAAAAATACCGATTCTTAGCGGGTTTTGCCTGTTTCTACTGGGCAAACTTACCGATTCTTAGCGGTTTCTTCCCAATAGAAACACGCTCATTGATAATCCCATAGGGGAAGGTGGGGTAATGGCGGACACATTTTGTTAGAGAGGTATAACACACATATAATACGTCATATAACAATAAAAATCATGTAAACTCAAAGCACTGTGAAGGTTCTACCTTTTATCAAGTTTTTATCAACTCATCATTTTGAAATTCGAAGCTACGACGCAATAAAAAAAAATGACGTCGTCCGGCATTACCCCACACTCTGGGGGTAATCAATGGCAGCCCTCTTTTTATTGGACATATAGCATTTCAATGGGAGTTAAAAAATACCCTTTTTAAAAGTGTAGCAGAAATCAAAGAACAATGTCACATATTTATATGGTCAACAACTATTACCGATTTATGATGTTAAATTGACCACGCCCATATTGGTTACCATGGAAACGGTACATGTCCGGGATTACCCCAATCCATGTACAATGTATGGGCACATCCTCTCTTATTATTATGCTCATCATTGTGACTCCTAATTCATTTCTTTTTTATCAGAAGGTATCATACATTACATAAAAAAATAATAAGACTTTGTTTTCCTTGATGTAGAAATACCAGTTTCAAAGAGAAATTAATGCACCAAAATATCAACTTGCCCAAAAAGTGATTTTTGTAATTCTCGCGAGAATTTGCGAGACAACCATCCCATTTAGGTTTTGTGTGATTTCAATGGAGAGGCACCTAACATCATAGGGTGGCAAAATACCACCTTCTTTCACCTGCCTTTAGATACAGCCCTGTCCGCGATTACCCCGCGTCCGCCATTACCCCACCTTCCCCTAACCCTTTACAAACCAGGTTTGGAACCGGTAAGAAACGGCAAGAAACCAAATAGAAACTGAAAGGCGATTAATCTTAGCGGTTTGTGCCGTGAACCGTGTCACGCTGGCTTATACACATTGTGAAGCAATCTTTTTCAGGTGCGGTGGCATTGTTTGGTATTACAGCACAACATGTTTCAAAAATGTCAAAATTATCGAATATCATTATCATTTTGAAGTCACCATGAGAAATGCATTGAAATAAGTACAAGCATGCCTAGTATTGGTTCAGTAATCCTTGAGATAGACTTTGAAAATTGGGAAAGGTTTCTGAAAAATCTGTTTTTTATATTGTTTAACTAATAGCCGCGTGGAAAGAGTTAAGAAGAGGCCAGAACCTTTTGCCTTCTGGCATCAAAAATGGTGGCTGTTGTTCCTTGAGCTTTTGTAATATTTATGATCTGACAGTAAAGTGACCTGAGAATAGTATATTATACCATAAGGGATAAGAAGCACAATTCATTCCTGTTATATGCAGCGATCCAGGTCTAACCCGGACTTGCACAGTATTACTTATCATCATTCAATTCAATTTGTAGCACGACCTCATTATGTGAGTTACCGCGCTATTTCAAATTATGTGTTATCCACACATGTGTGACGATCTTTTAAACAACCTGAACACACGGAAGTATGGGACGGTTACCGACATACAGACCATACTTGATAGACTTCTAAAAGGATTACGCATTTATATTGCTAGAAATATCGCATTTCAGAAGAGGTATGCCAATTATAACCTACTAGTGCCATACTTCAACACATTAACAATGTATTATGATATTTTAAGTTCATGGTTTGTGTTTAGATTTAATATGAATTGAAATACAAATATTCAGATGTGGTTGAGCTGATAAACTTATCTGTTTATGTATAAAAATATCAAATTTGTGTTTCAATTCACATTAAATCTAAATTCTAAACACAAACCATGAACTTTGAATATCATAATACATTGTTTATGTGTTGAAGTATGGCATCAATACCGGAATGATTTTATTTTTCAGTATCGGGCGATACTAGTACACATACAGGTACTATCAGTATCGACCAATACTGGAACATCGCAGTGTCCTAGTATCGGTCGATACTGGTGCATAATTTTGTTCAGAAGTATCGGGCAATACTGGAACATTTTGTATGTGCCAGTATCGAGCGATACTGGACTGGAACACTGACTTTGTACCAGTATCGAACGATACCGGGTGTTCAAGTATTGGACGGTACTAATACATTCTAGTATCTTGGATCTAAAGTACACTTTTTCCGTAATTTCAAACATAGAAGACTTTGTGTTAATTGTTATATCCAAATCATCATCCGTAGAAATTTAGAAATTCAATATTTTAACTACTTGGTTCCATAAATATCCGAAACTGCCAACAACTAGGTCAGTCTGTGCTAGGTATTATTTGTTCAAATTACACATCAGTCTGAAGTGCTTATAGTCGTTACATTGATAGCGCGTCAATCAAATTAGAACTAATATATTTGGACCTATTATTATATTAAATATTTGCAGACATCATTTCTGATGGTATTTGCCTGGTTATTTGTATTCGGCAGGAATTTAAACATGGTGGTGAATTGGCGTATATAATATCATTATATTTATTTCCGGATTCTAATATTTACACGAGACATGCAAATGAAAATATCTCCGGGTGCTTGGAGTTAACGTAAAACATGTGAAAAATATATCCGTTTTCAAGTTTGTAATACTTATTAACCCTAACCCTACTACGTCTCACAGACACATCACAGCCAGCACCACTTGGCTTGCGCGCGCACAAGTTCTATATATCTCATGTAGCACCAAACTACGGGTATATAATGGTCTCCGATTTTTTAGCCTGTGAAGCCCTCCCCCCGTGGCTGAGTGGTAGTATGTCCCGCTTGTCACGCAGCCGACCCGGGTCCAATTCTCGGGGCCGGCGGACATAATGTTTCCCATTTTTTATTTAACCCCCTCCCCCTGTTCTTCGTTCCATCCCCACTGCCACGTTCTGGTTAGGTTAAGAAAGAAATTCCCCAAACCTTGTCATATACCTACATACATACATACCTTACCATACAACAAACATTTGTGATGAGCTATTCCCCGGAGGCTCCAAGCGCTTTTAAAAAATACAAAATAACAAAGTTAACGTAATAATATAACGAACAAAATTAGATGGAGAACAAATATGTCTTGAGTGCCTTCTTGAAATACACTGCCGAATACTTATAGGTAGATCATTCCATAGCGTGGATGCACAGACAGTAAAAGTCATAAACTACTATTCTTGGGCCAATGCGCCATCACGGAAGGGTATAGATTTCGAAAAAGATGGCGAGCCAGACGCGGTGGTCTTGCGGTCGTATCCCTCGGCGTTTCTTTGTCCTACCTTTCCACGATCGATTTGTTTTAAGTAGTTCGAATACAAATCGGAGTGTCCGAGTGTTAGGGTTAAGAACAAGATACTGTATTCCTTGTGCTATTTTCAAAAAATAGATCCCCTATTCACTGTCATCGAATACCTCAAGGTTACTGTTCAAATAAGTTATTTTCCACCGAATTTCTCCCACAAAAGTCATTGTTTAGACTTAAAAGAACAATATACTGTATTCCTTGTGCTAAAAATTGAGAATGATATTTGATTAAGTAACAACTATATACTCATCACAGTTGTATTTGCTCTTGTTAGCACTGTGTTTTAATAATTAGATAACTGATTCCTGTAACTGCCAAAGATCAACATCGTACATAGTTATATGCGTATGTTAATTAACTAAGTTGCTCTTTAACAATTTAATAAAGCGTTCATTAGCACTTGAGTATAAAATGAGGGCACTTTGAAAGGCCTTACAGCAAATGTAGAACGAACTTTTAAATTTTATCGTATGGCATATCGTTGGTTGAATTCAATAGGGACGTAAGTTACATTTTGGGTAAAATTGAGTTTTCTATAAAATATGAACATACAGGTAAAGACACGCATTTCATGCTATGGTATATGTCTGAAATCGGAATAGGTACATTCTAAAGAAATAAATAAAACGTCAACAAACAATAAAAGACAAAAGAAATGTTAGCACAAAATTGCTTCTCCTGAAAAATTGTCAAAATGCTACTACGACCCGCCTGCATTCATCCGACGATATGTATTATTACGAGCACATATGTGTGTCAGGTCTTTGTTTTAATTGGAAATGTCTGCATTCATTTATTCTTCATTTAAAGGTTTGATTGATAATAACAAGAGATTATTGACATGAATAACATTGAAGACCATACCTGTAATTAAGTCGGTATAAGGAAGACGAGGTGACAAACTACTCTTGACAGAGCTGATAATATTGCATGGATCAAGACTTCAAAAACGAGGTCTTAGACGCTATAGGTGGCAACCATTGACTCGGACGATGTATACAGCCTGTAACAAATAGAACATTCCTGCTAACAATTAATTTTTTTTTTATTGTTTCAGCTATAAAGTAAACTTGAGGGTTAAAATAAAGATTTGCTTTATTGAAATTGGTAGTCCAGCAATTCATCAGCAGCTTTGCTAGCTTTTATGTAATTGAATTCTGCTAAAGCTATCGCGGACATAATTCCCATTACTAGTGGAATAAAAAGAATCCACAAACCACGAAAACACTTGTGATAGCTTACATGGCGCAACTTGATGCACCTTATAATTGCACCTTATAATTAAAGGTATTGTTCGATGTTAAAAAAAAACCAAACAACTATTTTTTTCAGGTTTATGATGTTATCATAATAAATAATGATATATGATCAGATTTTCACTTTGTCAACAGTAATTCAGACGTGATGCCTAGTTATTGATAAGGAGTTGTACATCGCAACTAAATGTCTGCATTCATTTATTCTTCATTTAAAGGTTTCATTGACAATAACAAGAGAGTATTGACATTAATAACATTGAAGACCATACCTGAAATTGTTCATGAAAACGATCCCTAGGTTTATGATGTTATCATAATAAATAATGATATATGATCAGATTTTCACTTTGTCAACAGTAATTCAGACGTGATGCCTAGTTATTGATAAGGAGTTGTACATCGCAACTAATCCTCATCAACTGAAATGAATTGCAGGAGTTCTTAGATATGTTGTTTTAATTGATAATACTATAGTAATTCGATCACAAATATTTAACTATGTAAAGAGTCTCAAGATAGTTATGATCGCCCTATTTGGCCACCTTTTTTGTTTGTTAGTGAGAGTTTTCGTAACGAAGCATAGCAGCAGAATTTTGTTTACATTAATCAGCGCTAAATAACACTATCTCACACTTACAGCCTTATTATTGAGCTGCGTGTGGAACTCAGTTTTGAATAATCAAGCATAATTCCTCACGCTTAGTTTCACCTGATTCGAACGGAAAGACCGTCTTTCTCGATTTACTGGTTATTTCGTGCAGATGCATGGAGTAGTGATCCACGGTACATAACTTCTTACCATTTATCCTTTAAACCGAACACCACCCGCTCGATGTCAGATACCATGAAGTAATCCGGGGAAGTAATATGTTCCACGTAAACCTCAAACAGTCACGATTTCACATTACGCTATAGTCTTCACGCGTCATTGAAACGTCAACTAGACTGTGATTGTCATGATTGTTATTTCACCCGCGTTTTAATCATGATCATTTCGAGACCAAGGGAAAGATGAGAAATGTGTTTACCGTGTTATTATCGGAAGTAACGTGGCTGTACAAGTTCAACCTTGCTTGAGTCACGCTATTAACTCAATAGCACGTTCAAATTGTCCATGCATGTTTTCGTCCGTCATTTACACATCAACAGATCTCCATGTCTTCGTAATAATTTAGATTCTAGGAAAATATGTACTTAATTTACATTTTGACGAAATTAAGTAAGAGATTATTTTGAAGTCTTAATATCCCATGATATTTATTTTATTTTATTTTAACTAATTGATCCAATTACTAACAGGAGTCACGTGACGGGTATGTCAAATCAATCTTCTTCTTTTTTCCTGGGCAATTTAACACAATTCCAAAAAAGGTTTTGGGTAGAAAAATTAACAGAAAATCATTGCCTGATGACCAAGATCCTGAAGAAGATCTTCATGGCAGGCTAGCGTGTCAGCATTACCAGTAACCGTCCCAAAAGAGAGCTTTGCGTGATAAATTACAATTTAGTTCATTTCAGCAGAACGGGAGCATATAGGGTGTGCCAAAAAAGTGTCCAATGAGGGTAAAACTGATTAAAAATACATCGCATGATTTACAAGTCCACTATCAGATACATGTATTCCCATCAAGTTACACCCCTAAATCCCGATATATGATCAATTCAGTGTAATAGTCACTTCCATCGCATTAATTAACGTTCAACAATATTTATTTAACTGTTTCACTCTATCATAGTTATACATCATGTTTTAAGTTACAAGTCCTCATTCGATCCATTAATATTTTCGGCACATTTTTTTAATTTTAATTTAAGACCAGGGAGGTGCTTTGATCATAGAGTTGATGACCAAAGGTTACTTTAACTTCACAATTGTTTTATTATCATAGTCTATTGATGTTTTATAGTTTATTCCTGGCTTAAGAGTTTTATTGAAATCCAATGGTATTAGTTATCATCAACAAATCATAAATGTATTGTTACGGTTTGGCTAATCCCTAGGATTGGTTCCATTATTATGTTCTGGGAAGTGTACTTGAAAGTGTAAATCCAATCAACTGGTCTAGGTTTTGTTTATGTGTTTACCAAGTAACTAGGCAACAACTGATAGCCATATTATTGTAAAGGGAGTTAAAACACTTCCCATCAGATCACCGAACCAGCAACATCTTTTGAATCCATCAAGTCTATATTCGTATTAACAGCAATTGTAGTCTTATATTAAATTAAAATTGTATCTTCAAGTGTAATAGCTCTTCTGCAAGTTCTTCAAATAAAATATGAAGTATTCGTCGTGAAAGGTTATCATCGTTTTGTCAATGCACGAAAGAGTTTAAGCATAACTGATATATTCTTGATTTAAGTATACATGTTTAAAAGCTCGAACAGGGGGGGGGGGGTCTTAGGGGTCTGATGTGCTCCACTAAGAATTGGATTTGTTTTCAATTTTTAAACCCATTGGTGCGATTTGGTGTGTAATTTTGACAAATGTTTTATTGAAAAGCAATCCCTTTCCCCCGTTTCTTTACATTTTTCCCCCTTTTCTTTTTTTCTTTCTTTGCAATATTATAGGCCTACATATATATATCACGTTATTTTATTCACCAATCAGTCACTCATTAAATTAAAGGCGCTTTCTCCCTTTCTCTCCCGCTAACCCCTTTCCTTCTCCCCTCTCTTTTTTTGTTGTTGATTTTTTACCGGGGGGCGTGCCCTTCCTGGATCCACGCCTGAAAACGGGGGTCGAGTGGGCGGTAGCCAGCCCCCTGTTTTTTTTTACACGGTTTCGCACGATTTTACGGACGCCAAAATGGGGGTCAAGGGTGCGACAGCCCCTGTGCGACAGCCCCTGCGCTTTTTTACACGTTTTTGCCCTGTCAAAAAGGCGCCCTGTCAAAAATAGAGGGCGCAGTCCCCTGTAGGCATTTATATGACAGTGCCGCAAATCCCATCGCGGTCCCATCCACAACGCGGGCCACAACGGGGCAAAGCGTGCTACTATACAACTTTTCCGCGAAGTGGTCATTAAATCTTTTCACAAGTTTTTAAATTTCTCAAAATGATTAATCCTGAGTGGAGTTACGCAAACAAACTTAGTCTAATTTGCGTACAAAAAATCACGAGAGAGAGTTTTTAAATTGGCTGGTAAAGGACCAAGTGCCACTTTTTCTGAAAACATCATTTTGGGTAAATGTGACTGTTTTGTGAAAAGTAAACATGATATCGAAAATAAAAAACTTTCTATTGGTAGCCAAGCGTTTTATCTTTTCATAATCGTTTCAATTTTTCAAAACGTCTAGTTGTGTGTGAAGTTATGTAAACAAAGGTAATCTAATTTTAGAGGGGGACTGGCGATACTAGAACACAATTATGTACCAGTATCATTCAATACTGGGACAAATCACTACTAGTACCATGTGTACCAGCATCGCCCGATAATGGGTGTTCCAGTATTGGACGGTACTAATACATTCTAGTATCTGGGATCTAAAGTACACTTTTTCCGTAATTTCAATCATAAAAGACTTTGTGTTGATTGTTATATCCAAATAGTCATCATCCGCATGAAATTTATATATTCAATATTTTAACTACATGGTTCCGTAAATATCCGAAACTGCCAACAACTAGGTCAGTCTGTGCTAGGTATTATTTGTTCATATTACACATCATTCTGAAGTACTTAGTGGTTACAATGATAGCGCGTCAATCAAATTAGAACTAATATATTTGTACCTATTATTATATTAAATATTTGCAGACATCATTTTTGATGGTATTTGCCCGGTTTAATATTTGTAGTCGGCAGGAGTTTAAACATGGTGGTGAATTGGCGTATATAATATAATCACATTTATTTCAGGATTCTTATATTAACACGAGACATGCAAATGAGAGAGAACATGAACATATTATCTCCGGGTGCATGGAGTAAACATAAAGCATGTGAAAAATATATCCGTTTTTTAGTTTGTAATACTTATTAAGGAAGAAACCTTGTCATATACATACATACATAATATTTGTGATGCGCTATTCCCTGAGGATCAAAGCGCTTTAAAAAAATAAAAAATAACAAGGTTAACATAATAATATAACGAACAAAATTAGATGGAGAACAAATATGTCTTGAGTGCCTTCTTGAAATAGACTGCCGAATAATTATAGGTAGATCATTCCATAACGTGGATGCACAGACAGTAAAAGTCCTATACTACTATTCTTGGACCAATGCGCAATCACGGAAGGGTATAGATGGCGAAAAATAATGGCAAGCCAGACTCGGTGGTCTTGCGGTCGAATCCCTCGGCGTTTCTTTGTCCACCTTTCCCCGATCGATTTGTTTTAAGTACTTCGAATACAAATCGGAGTGCCCGGGTGTTAAGGTTAAAAGAACAAGCTACTGTATTCCTTGTACTATTTTCAACAAAAGATCCCCTATTCACTGCCATCAAATAACTCAAGGTTTAATACTGTTCAAATATGTTATTTTCCACCGAATTTGTCCCACAAAAGTCAGTGTTTTGACAATATTCTGTATTCCTTGCGCTAAAAATTGAGAATGATATTTGATAAAGTAACAACTATATACTCATCACAGTTGTATTTGCTCTTGTAAGCACTGTGTTTTAATAATTAGATAACTCATTCCTGCAACTGTTAAATGCGCATGTTAA
Organism: Ophiura sarsii; assembly: GCA_035610835.1. Taxonomy (NCBI): domain Eukaryota; kingdom Metazoa; phylum Echinodermata; class Ophiuroidea; order Amphilepidida; family Ophiuridae; genus Ophiura; species Ophiura sarsii. The sequence goes on along the minus strand of CM069441.1, from coordinate 93,568,466 downwards.
CTTAATTGCTCTTTTAAAATTTAATAAAGCGTTCAAATTATTAGCTTTTGAGTATAAAATGAGAAAACTTTGAAAGCCCTAACAGCAAATGTAGAACGAACTTTTAACTTTTGTGGTATGGCATATCGTCAGCTGAATGCAATAGGGTCGCGAGTGAAAATTTGGGTAAAATTGAGTTTTCTATAAATCATGAACATACAGGTATATACACACATTTTAAGCTATGACATAATTATGTCTGAAATTGGTGTAGGTACATTTTTAAGAAAGAAATAAGACATCAAAAAACATTAAAAGACAAAATAAATTTTAGAACAAAATCGCTTCTCCTGAAAATGGTCGAAATGCACTTACGACGCTTTTAGCCGAAGATATGTAATATTACGAGCACATGTGTGTCAGGTCTTTGTTTTAATTGGAAATGTCTGCATTCATTTATTCTTCATTTAAAGGTTTTATTGACAATAACACGAGAGTATTGACATTAATAACATTGAAGACCATACCTGAAATTAAGTCGGTATAAGGGAGACGAGGTGACAAACTACTCCTGAGAGAGCTGATAATATTGCATAGATCAAGACTTCAAAAACTAGGTCTTAGACGCTAGGTGGCAACCATTGACTAAGACGATGTATACAGCCTGTAACAAATAGAACATTCCTGTTAAGAATTAACATTTTTTATTGTTTTAGCTATAAAGTAAATTTGAGCGTTAAAATAAAGATTTGCTTCAGTGAAATTGGTAGTCTGCAATGAGAAATAGGACTAATTGTCACAACTTAAGAACCCAATCAAATACATCGCACCATACCCCTAATTTCAGAATATCAGTATAGCAATCATGTTTAGTGTCGATTAATTTAATGGTACAAAAGAGGCCTACGATTCTGACAATTAGCCACTGAAATCTAAAATATCGCCCAAACCTCACTTTATTGTTGACACTATTTCAGTTTCGAAGGTATCTCGTGTAAGATGGTCAATATAGTTGTTCGGAATGTTTTCAAACATCATGTCCACAAAGCGTGGTTGATTTGTGAAGTTTGCAGCGTTTCATTCCATGCATAATTTTGTTCAGCCGTTTAACTACCCTATGAGGTTACCATAGCAACCAGACCTAGAAATCTTTTTTTGATAAATTTTACAAAGTGAGCTTATTTAACTCTCGTCCCTACTACAGGGGGAGGGGACTGAGGGAGTGGTTACCAACCCCTACGAATTTTCTCAGGTGGCACCAACACGAAACAGAAAGTGACCTAAGGCATCTACGTAATCGTTTTTACATCCTTTGCGCTTTCGACGAAAATAAAGAGGGTTGCAAAAAACCTGGACATTTTGATATTTGGAACTATTTTGGGGACAATTTTAATTTTGGCATATTTATCATTGACATGTTTAATAAACATATACAATTGTTTATGACGTCATTGTGACGTCATGCGAGGGATGTTTATACTTATTTTGGTTTGAATGGAAAGAGGAGACCTGTAGCTATACCATGGTACCAAATAAGCATGCTCTGCATCTCTCTCTTGGATGATTACATTGGAGGGGCCTTAGTAAACCGTGTTTTAAGGCTCAGTATGACGAGGGTTAAAGTATATGTGATTCTGAAATAAATAAAATAACCTTAACGCTTTCCACGCGGCAGGCGGCTGCAGACGACATTCCAAAATTTCACAAAATGTTTCAAAAATGTCAAAATTATTGAATTATATTACTATATTTGGAATCACCATGAGAAATGCATTGAATTAAGTACAAACATGCCTAGTATTGGTTCAGTAATCCTCTAAATAGACTCTGAAAATTACGAAAAGGTTTCGGAAAATTCTGTTTTGTAATGGTAAAATTAATAGCCGCGTGGAAAGTGTTAACCACCTTATACGTTCTCCCTGAGCAGAGAGATGCGACCAACGTGCAAGATTCCATATCATCTTGTGAATTTACAATTCTTTGTACTAAGGTAAAGGACGTTGCTCACGACAAATATATTATACATAATTAAGCCACACACATTGCGATGGATAAAGACAGATTAAAGGTAGATGTTCCGATTTTCAACTTTAAGTTTTCTATTCGACATGAAAGGTCATCCTCAAAAAAGTCGTATTCCAAAGTTTGAGTTGCATAACTCTAATGGTTCTTATTTTAGACGCACAAGATCCCGTGAAATGTGCCCATTGAGTTGTACACAAACTACATTGGTGGTTACCACTTTTCGCGGTAATTCGATGTTATTTCACCGATTTCTTCGTAATCATACTGATTTGGACCGTCAAATTTCAGTATGTTAATCAAAAAAAAATGATCTTTCATATGATATGAAAATCTCCATTATGTTTGAGAAAAATCTGTGTTATGAAAATGTGATCGGGTCATCTACCTTTAAGACAGCGGAAGCCTTGCCCTCTCTACAAATATCTTAAAGGTTGACGGCAATGTTAAGAATACGTCAGTTGAATGAAGTGCCAAAAGTGTTTTGTCCAGCAATTCATCAGCAGCTTTGCTAGCTTTTATTTTATTGTATTCTGCTAAAGGAGAGAAAAGAATCCACAATCCACGAAAACATTTGTGATAACTAGATGTACCTTATAATTAAAGGTTTGGTTCCATGTTAAAAAAAAAACCAAAACTATTTTTTTCTGCTGTGTTCATAAAAACGATCCCTAGGTATATGATGTAATCATAATAAATAATGATATATGAATCATGAACAAATCCCTTCAATATCATCGATATCGACCTCATGTATCAGATTGTCACTTTGTGAACAGTAATTCAGACGTGATCCCTAGTGATTAATAAGGAGTTGTACATCGCAACTAATCCTCATCAACTGAAATGAATTGCAGGAGTTCTTAGATATGTTGTTTTAATTGATAATACTATAGTAATTCGATCACAAATAATTAACTAAACAATGTAAAGAGTCTCAAGATAGTTCTGATCGCCCTTTTTTCCACTTTTTGTTGTTGTTAGTGAGAGTTTTCGTAACGAAGCTTAGCAGTAGAATCTTGTTTACATTGATCAGCGGTAAATAACACTATTTAACACTTACAGCCTTATTATTGAGCTGCGTGTGGAACTCAGTTTTGAATTATCAAGCCTAATTTCTCACACTTAGTTTCACCTGATTCGAGCGGAAAGACCGTCTTTCTCGATTTACTGGTTATTTCGTGCAGATGCATGGAGTAGTGATCCACGGTACATAACTTCTTACCATTTCTCCTTTAAACCTAACACCACCCGCTCGATGTCATATACCATGAAGTAATACATGAAATAGTTTCATCAGGAATTCAAACGAAGATTATGAATTTTTCATAGAAAAATTCCAGAATGGAAACTTACTATTTTTTCCATACGGGTTTCAACAACTTGTCTGTTGTCTTCCTCAGTGGATTGTGTTTGATCCAGAGCTAGTGTTTCTAGTCTGTTTTTTGGTGATGACGTCATCAGATGATGATGATGATGACGTACTCTGGATCAGAGGCCAGAAACACCAGATGGATTCGCGAATCTATCTGGATTAGGAGGAGAGGCGGTAAAACCAACACAAGCACCTTATGAACGGCGACGAGGGGGCTTACCAACTCAGTCACCTTTACGACCCTCTGATCCAGAGTACGTCATCATCATCATCATCTGATGACGTCATCACCAAAAAACAGACTAGAAACACTAGCTCTGGATCAAACACAATCCACTGAGGAAGACAACAGACAAGTTGTTGAAACCCGTATGGAAAAAATAGTAAGTTTCCATTCTGGAATTTTTCTATGAAAAATTCATAATAATAATGAAGTAATACGTTCCACATAAACCTCAAACAGTCACGATTTCACATTACGCTATACTCTTCACGCGTCATTGAAACGTCAACTAGACTGTGATTGTTATTTCACCCGCGTTTAAATCATGATCATTTCGAGACCAAGGGAAAGATGAGAAATGTGTTTACCGTGTTATTATCGGAAGTATACGTGGCTGTACAAATTTAACCTTGAGTCACGCTATTAACTCAATAGCACGTTTAAATTGTCCATGCATGTTTTCGTCCGGCATTTGCACATCAAAAGGTCTCCATGTCCTTGTAATAATTTAGATTCTAGGAAAATATGTACTTAATTTACATTTTGACGAAATTAAATAGAGATTGTTGTGAAGTTTTAACATGCCATGAGTGATTCTATTTTATTTTAACTGATTTTCCCAATTACTAACAGGAGTCACGTGAAGGGTATGTCAAATCAATCTTCTTCTTTTTGTAATTCTACTATTTTCCTGGGCAAATTAACACAATTCCATAAAAAGTCTTTAGGTAGAAAATTTAACAGAACATCATTACCTGATGACCAAGATCCTGAAGAAGATCTTCGTGGCAGGCTAGCTAGCGTTTAGGTCCAACAATTGGACATCAGTCCTTTAAACATCCTGGAGCCGGTCTGCGTCAGCATTACCAGTAACCGTCCTAAAAGAGAGCTTTACATGATAAATTACAATTTAGTTCATTTCAGCAGAACGGGAGCATACAGGTGTGCCAAAAAGTGTCCAATGAGGGGGAAAATGATTAAAAATACATCGCATGATTTACTAGTCCACTATCAGATACATGTATTCCCATCAAATTACACCCCCTAACTCCCGATATATGATCAATTCAGTAACAGGAATGTTAATTCCACTGCCACTGCTGAACAAGAATTGCATTTTCACAACTGAAAACAAAATGCATTTGAGATTCCAATGAACATTGATGGGATACATCAATGGGAAATAGTGTACTTTAGGTCCCGGATACTGGTATACCAGTATCTTTCAATACTGGAACATAAAGGTTGCCAGTATCGTTCGATACTGGTACGATTTTACTATTCCTATATCGGTCGATACTGGAATACAAACTTGTGTTCCAGTATCGAACGAAACATCAAGAACGGCACCGCTGTGAATATGTTTAACATTGTCCACATTATCAACATAAATGTCGGTTGTACTTAGGGGTCGTCCATAATTTTCGCCATTTTCAGTTACGTACAAAGCGTACGTAAGAGGGGGGAGGGGGTCAAAATATACCCCAACCGTACGTAACTTAAATGGCGATCTTGAGAGGCGGGATTTTTTTTTTTAGTACAAAATAAAATAAAATTTCGCCATTTATTGCGTACGTAACTCGAGGGGGGGGGGGGGTAAAAAGTTACGTACGCTCTGTACGTAAGTGAAAATGGCGATAATTTTGGACGACCCCTTATTAATACTGTTTCGTAAGTATGTAAACGGCGCGGCGTTTTCGTAAGTTCCTGCGTGTGAGAGTGCTAAGGGAGCTTTGGGTTTAATTTGTTACACATAATGTACATTAAAACCAACCTTACGTCGTAAAACTTGTGTTTTCAGTATCAAGTATGAATGTCAGCGATGTTGACGGCAATGCAAAATAACTCATCTACGTCATTTTAAAGGCACAGTATATAGTTCAAAATGTCATGACATGATATGCACGTCAGTTGCGACCATTATAACAATATAATGCAGAAATACTAACAAACGTACGACTACTCACTTAATGTACGACGGTGATAATTTACCTTGATGAGTAAGTTTAGGGGCCACTTTAAAATAATAGAGGAGACAGATTTCTCACTATTTCGAGATGAGTTCATGACATTTGATTTTGATATGAAACGTTCCACGTTTTACTAGTGGTTTCATTCAACTTACTTAATTCCAAAATAGTGTATTTGAGTCATATACATAACGTAAGTATGTTGGTGTGTTGAAAAAATACCCGACGCAGGAATTTAGAAATGCATCATGCCAAAACACCTCACTTAGAATAGCTTTTAAGTATGCAAACTAGGTAAATTATAATAAAAAGAACTATATTTTTATCATGTATTTGAGATAATGTAATCAATCTGAATAATCCGTTGCTCCGTAGTGCAAACCGTACAGTACAAGATAACGGCACGATGAGACGACAACAAAAAGTCAATCATATAGCCAGGGTATACAGGAACCACTTTGAAGGAACTGGGAGCAAGGCCGGCGCAAACCGTATAAGGCGCAAACCATAGGCCTACATGTACTTCCAAGATAACATGTGTTAATAGTGACAGGGAAAAGGCATTTATATGATAGTGCCTCAAATCCCATCGCGGACCCATCCACAACGCGGGCCACAACGGGGCAAAGCGTGCTACTATACAAAATGTCCGCGAAGTGGTCATTAAATCTATGGGTCACGACCCCGCGGTCACCTCTTCCGCCGCCTCACTTACTAATACCCCACTATAAAACCCAAATCCTAGGCTTACATAGTGCAAATGTGTATGAACATAGGCCTGTCTTGATTATTAAGGGCACACGGGGTATATATGGAGTATGGAATATTAAGAGCACCTGTGATAACTGGATTTTAAATATGTATGGGGTAGGGCTTACCTGATCAAAGATACCTACCTGGGTGGTTATTTTATGTGTCAATATGGGATACCTATAATAATAGTTAGTGTATCTGGGTAGGCCTTATTAAGATCCCTTGATTATTACGGGCACCGTGGCACTGATATTAGTATTACGGTCACCTGGAGTATCAAGGACTTATACTCTTAATATTTCACAATAGCCTATACGCTTAAATGACTAACCGCACACTATCTTCTATATCTGGGGTAGGTACAACATTTTGGGGTTGCATGGGGTAACTACAACATTGTTTTCCCCAAAATGGGGTATTGAATTCAAAGATAGCACAAAACTCAGATTTCTGTGAACAAAGTCTATTTCAAATGAAAAAAAATATTCAGGGATCTACAATTTTGAACTCATGTCTTTGCCCATTTTGCTACAAATCATGGAGATCATAATACTTCAGCTAGCGTAAGTTTTCTTTACCTTTTCAGTTTTCAGTTTCCGAAGTTTCCGAAGGTTTAATGGAAAGGTGGGAACATTTACAGGAACATCCAGTATCGTTCGACAAAGTCACTACTGGTTAGTGTACCGGTATCGCCCGATACTGGAAAATAAAAACGTTCCAGTCTCGCTCGATACTGGAACACAAGTTGGTGTTCCAGTATCGACCGATACTGGAAGAGTAAAATCGTACCAGTATCGAGCGATATTGGCAACCTTTATGTTCCAGTATTGAACAAAATTTTGTTCCAGTATCGAGCAGCGATACTGGAACGTTGTTATGTCCCAGTATCGTCCGATACTGGAACACCTACAATCAAGGAAAATAATATTTGGCACACTTGATATAATTTAATACAACTATCCCTGTGCTCACAATAGAGAACCGACTTGGGACATAGCACTCTTTAATAGCACGCAGAGGTCTCCCCCTCTCTCTCATCCTTCCCCACCCCCATCAATCAATGTTGAGAGAGCTGCCAAAGCTTCTGATGACATGTGGCTCGGATCAACATTGCCTCGGGGGAGAGGGGCACTTCCTTAATTGGGACAAAGTGTGCCAACCTTTTTTTCCTTGATTGTAGTATCGTTTGATACTGGTAAAAACTTAGTGGCATACCAGTATCGGACGAAAATGGCATATATTATAAAATGTTCCAATATCGGGCGATACTAGAACACACACATTTTCAACATGGTACATATGCGCATGTTAACTATAATATTGCTCTTTTAAAATTTAATAATGCGTCCAAATTATTAGCTTTTGACTTTAAAATGAGAAAACTTTGAAAGCCCTAACAGCAAATGTAGAACTTACTTTTAACTTTTATGGTATGACATAACGATCGTCAGCTGAATGCAATAAGGTTGTGAGTGACATTTTGGGGGTAAAAAGTTTTCTATACATCATGGACATACAGGTATATACAAATTTTAAGCTATGGCATTATTATGTCTGATTGGTGTAGGTACATTTTTAAGAAATAAATAAGACATCAAAAAACATTAAAGACAAAATAAATATTAGAGCAAAATTTCTTCTCCTGAAAATGGTCCAAATGCACTTACGACTCTCTTGCATTTAGCCGAAGATATGTAATATTACGATCACATATGTGTGTCAGGTCTTTGAAATTTCTGCATTCATGTATTCTTCATTTAAAAGTTTGATTGACAATAACAAGAGATTATTGACATGAATAACATTGAAGACCATACCTGTAATTAAGTCGGTATAAGGAAGACGAGGTGACAAACTACTCCAGACAGAGCTGATAATATTGCACAGATCAAGACTTCAAAAACTAGGTGACGAAAAGAAGAAAAAAATGTCAAGCCAGACTCGGTGGTCTTGCGGTCGTATCCCTCGGCGTTTCATAGTCCCACCTTTCCCCGATCGATTTGTTTTAAGTAGTTTGAATACAAATCGGAGTGCCCGAATGCTAGGGTTAAAAGAACAAGATACTGTATTCCTTGTGCTATTTTCAAAAAATAGATCCCCTACTGACGCGTTCACTGCCATCGAATACCTCAAGATTACTGTTCAAATAAGTTAGTTATCTTCCACCGAATCAGTCCCACAAAAGTCATTGTTTTTACTTAAAAGAACAATATACTGTATTCCTTGTGATAAGAATTGAGAATGATATTTGATTAAGTAACAACTATATACACATCACAGTTGTATTTGCTTAAATAGTTAGATAAATGATTCCTGTAACTGCCAATGATCAAATGTTACGTAATATCGGAAATTTCAACACACAGACATTTTTATTTCAAAGGATCAACATGGAATAGGTGGCAACCATTGACTCAGACGATGTAAACAGCCTGTAACAAATAAAAAATCATGTTAAGAATTAACTTTCTCTTACTGTTTCAGCTATAAAGTAAATTTGATAGTTAAAATAAAGTTTTGCTTCATTGAAATTGGTAGTCTGCAATGAACAGGCCTAATTGTCACACTAAAGGAACCCGATCAAATACAACACACCATACCCTCTGTAATTTTAAAATATCAGAATAACAATCAAGTTTAGTGTCGATTAAATCAATGGTACAAAAGAGGCCTACGATCCTGACAATTAGCCACTGAAATCTAAAATATAGTCCGATACTGGAACACCCAGTATCGTTCAATACTTGTTCGAAGTCACTACTGGTAAGTGTACTGGTATCATCCGATACCGGAAAATAAAAACGTTCCAGTATCGCTCGATACTGGAACATAAGTTGGTGTACCAGTATCGACCGATACTGGTAGAGTAAAATCTTACCAGTATCCAGAGATATTAGCAAGTTTTATGTTCCAGTATACTACCTAATTGATGTCATATACCATGAAGTAATACGTTCCACATAAACCTCAAACAGTCACGATTTCACATTATGCTATACTCTTCACGCGTCATTGAAACGTCAACTAGACTGTGATTGTCATGATTGTTATGATCATTCGAGACCAAGGGAAAGATAAGAAATGTTTTTTTTTTACCGTGTTATTATCGGCACTATACGTGGCTGTACAAATTCAACCTTGAGTCACGCTATTAACTCAATATCACGTTCAAATTTTCCATGCATGTTTTCGACTCGTATTTGCACATCAAAAGGTCTCCGTGTCCTCGTAATAATTTAGATTGTAGGAAAAGACGTACTTAAGTTACATTTTGACGACATTGAGTTAGAGATTGTTTTGAAGTTTGAACATGCAATGATATTGATTTTATGTTATTTTAACTGGTTTTCCACATTTATTTATTCATTTATTTATTTATCTGAAAATACACTTTTACAACAATGGCACTCGTCTACCCGACGGTGCGTTCATAATATATACATTAGATAATTGACAAAACGAAAGAACATTAATAATTATTATATAGTCATGAATACAATAGTCTCAATAGACTCACTTTGAGTTCATGATATTACATCTAACAGCCCACGCACGTTTAAGGTATGATTTGCAGAATTGGTCAAGGATAGCATATGCAGAACGGACATCTTTAATGTGTCTGTAAGGCGTGATGATATTAATTGGACAACCGAGCATTATATACAATTTTAAGTCCAGATTACTGATAATAACTTAAACCTTCCACGAAATCATCATTACAAAGCATACATTTACCATCCTTATTATTTGAAGACCATTTGCGAATTCTATGTTCCAATGAAAGCGTGTTTGATTGCGCTTTGAATTTTGCACTAAAACCAAAGAAATCACTTTTGTCTAAAAGATATAGTCTTCCAATTGAACGGGTTTTTTTTAATTTTTCCCTAACAGTGTTACTCCATACATTATGACAGACACTCTTTTTAATGCGTTAACCCAGCGTGGACTTGTCATGGGGGCATCATTATTAATGTATTCCATGTCGCAAATTTTAAGTAAGCGTATCTCTAATCTGTACCTGATATGGTCCATGTCGCAGTTTAGATTCATTCATTAGAGCGTTTAACATATGTTTTGGCCAGCTAGCGATGCATCTCTAGATTAGAGAGTCATATACAAGATACTTAATTCTATGAACATCTTGAAGGGCGGCGATGGGGTTCCACCCCAAGTCGCCATAGAGGGCTACGCCCGGAGTGTTACGGGGTACCTTCATGATATAGCTTGCTATTTGTCGCTGCAAGTTCTCTACTTTATTGCTAGCAGCCTTGCTACCACAGTTCCATACTGAGCATGCATAGTTATTAGAGGGAAGCGCTAAGAATTTTCAAAGAATGTTACCATAGTAAATTCAATTGAAATTATCGTGACTATCAACGATCGGTTTAATATACGCGATCAACCTATTGCCCTTCTTAACAACTTCATTGACATGAGTGTGAGCAGACAAAATTCTTGATATGTAGACCCCTAAGTATTTATAGTGATCTAAAACTAAATGTTCATATATATTATTGTTTCCTGTATGACAAATACAAATAAATAGTTGGTGCGCCGGCATCAACAAAAAGAAGAAGAAAAAGTATTTATAGTACGCACTCGGAAATCGAGAGATTGCCTTGTTTCCAGAGTTTAGTTTTATCTGTACGTTTGCCTACCACTAATACCTTAGATTAATCAATATTGAAGTATAATTTCAAGGTTTGTGAGAAATTTGATGCAATGTCTAGCATCCTTCGCAATTCGACTGGGTTATCTGCTATGAGAACTACATCGGCCCAAAAAAGACATCCTGTTTTCACATTACATGCCAAGATCATGAAGAAGATGAACCCTTGTCAGGCTATCCAACAATTGGACATCCGTCCTTTAAACATCCCGGAGCCGGTATGCGTCAGCATTACCAGTAACCGTCTCAAAAGAGAGCATTAAATGTTAAATTACAAATTAGTTCATTTCAGCAGAACGGGAGCATACATGGTGTGCCAAAAAAGTGTCCAATGAGGGTAGAAATAATTAAAAATACATCGCAGGATTTGTGTTTTAAAAGAAAATACACTGTTTGTAAACCGTTCTAGTTTTCAAATTTCACCCCCTAATTCCCGATATATGATCAATTCAGTAACCAATTTGGCCACTTCTGAAAAAACTGCATTTGAGATTCAAATGAACATTGATGGGATACATCAATGGAAAAAGGGTACTTTAGATCTCAGATACTGGTATACCCGGGATACTGGGATAAATGATTCCTGTAACTGTCAATGATCATATTTAACGTAATATCGGAAATTTAAACACACAGACATTTTCATTTCAAAGGATCAACATGGTATATAGTTATATGCGCATGTTAACTAAGTTGCTTTATAAAACATTGATAAAGCGTTCAAATAATTTGCATTTTAGTATAAAATGAGGGCACTTTGAAAGCCCTAATAGCAAATGTAGAACGAACTTTTATTTTTTATGGTATGGCATATCGTCAGCTGAATGCGATAGGCCGTAAGTGACATTTAGGGTAAAATTGAGTTTTATATCAAATATGAACATACAGGTAAAGACACACATTTCAAGCTATGGTATATGTCTAAAATCGTAATAGTTACATTTTTAAGAAAGAAATAAAACGTCAAAAAACATTAACAGACAAAAGAAATGTTAGCACAAACTTGCATCTCCTGACAAATTGTCAAAATGCTACTACGACCCGCCTGCATTCATCCGACGATATGTATTATTACGAGCACATATGTGTGTCAGGTCTTTGTTTTAATTGGAAATGACTGCATTCATTTATTCTTCATTTAAAGGTTTGATTGACAATAACAAGAGATTATTGACATGAATAACATTGAAGACCATACCTGTAATTAAGTCGGTATAAGGAAGACGAGGTAACAAACTACTTCTGACAGAGCTGATAATATTGCATAGATCAAGACGATGTCTTATACGCTACATGTGGCAACTATTGTCTTAGACGCATGGAGTAGTGATCCACGGTACATTACTTCTTACCGTTTCTCCTTTAAACCTAACACTACCCACTTGATGTCATATACCATGAAGTAATACGTTCCACATAAACCTCAAACAGTCACGATTTAACATTACGCTATACTCTTCACGCGTCATCAAAACGTCAACTAGACTGTGATTGTCATGCTTGTTATTTCACCCGCGTTTTAGTACGCGTGTGGTCCAGCGGATTCACCCTCGCTCCACAATGCAAAGATTGTGGGTTCGAGCCCCGTTGGTGCCAACGTGTTGTGTCCTTGGGCAAGGCACTTTACCGCACTTGCCACGCTTCACCCAGGTGTATAATTGGGTACCGGCATTAATTCATGTTGGGAAGTAAAACAGACTCGCTGTGCGGGAGGAGTGGCGAACCCCCCACAGCCAAGTATTACATGGGGAGTCTGGCCCAAACGCTAATGAAAGAGAGATGGGCACTCCGCGCGCGAGCTTTGCTCGGCACGAGTCTTTACTTACTTTTTACTTTTTAGTCATGATCATTTCGAGACCAAGGGAAAGATGAGAAATGTGTTTACCGTGTTATTATCGGAAGTATACGTGGCTGTACAAATTCAACCTTGAGTCACGCTATTATCTAAATAGCACGTTCAAATTGTCCATGCATGTTTTCGACTGGTATTTGCACATCAAAAGGTCATCAATGTCCTCGTAATAATTTAGATTGTTTGAAAATATGTTCTTAATTTACATTTTGACGAAATTAAGTAAGAGATTGTTTTGAAGTTTTAACATTCCATGATATGGATTTGATTTTACTTAAATTAATTGATCCAATTACTAACAGGAGTCACCTGTATGTCAAATCAATCTTCTTCTTTTAATCATTCTACTTTTTCATGGGCAATTTAACACAATTCCAACGAAGGTTTTGGGTAGAAAAATTAACAGAACATCAATGCCTGATGACCAAGATCCTGAAGAAGATCTTCTTTGCAGGCTAGCTAACGTTTTAGGTGCAACAATTGGACATCCGTCCGTGAAACATCCCAGAGCCGGTCTGTGTCAGCATTACCAGTAACCGTCCCAAAAACCCTTACATTATTTCAGCAGAACGGAAGCATACACGATGTGCCACATAAGCGTCCAATGAGAGTAAAAATGATTAAAAATACATCGCATGATTTTTTTTAAATCATGCGATCAAATCCATGTATCCCATCAAATTTGACCCCATAACTCCCGATAAATGATCAATTCAGTAACAAGAGTGTTCATCCCACTTTGGCCACTTCTGAACAAAAATTGCCTTTTCAACAGAAATAAACTGCATTTGAGATTCCAATGAACATTGATGGATACATCAATGGGAAAAAGAGTACTTTAGGTCTTAGATACTGGTAAACCAGAATCGTTCAATACTCGAACATAAAAGTTGCAAGTATCGCGCGATATGGTACGATTTTACTGTTCCTGTATCGGTCGATGCTGGAACATCAACTTGTGTTCAAGTATCGAGCGATACTTGCCAGTATCGGGCGCTACCCATACACATACATACACATACTACAAGTGTAATTTTTCCCAGTATTGAAAGATTCTAATGCATAATTTTGTTCCAGTATCACCCAATACTGGTACATTTTTATATTTTCCAATATCCCCATCAATGTATTAAATACATCCAATATTCAAACAATCTGTGGTTTGCCAAATTGAACTAAGTATCAACATTTAGTTGGTAGATTATTATTGATTTTGTTGATTATGTTTAATAAGACAGTGTATGACAATATTGCAATAAAAGAATTCTCTGCACATAAAAAGTGTGACCTGAGTAGATTTGCTAATAGGAAAAAATACTTAAGACACATTTAAAATTGCTGAACATGATTATTAATACATCCAATCTTTATATTCTTATGGCCAAAAAATGGGACACATTTTTTACACTCCCCGTATGCGAGGGGTGTAAAATACTTTAATAAGTCCAAACTGCTGAGTCACTGACCAAATATATGACACCATTTAAATGCCTTCAAATGGCATAAGATTTCTAGCAATTCATCACATATTTTTATGTTTGTGTCAAACAAACAAAGTACAGGTTGTTCTACCTCGGAAACAAGCGAGAACGGCACCGCTGTGAATATATTCTTAACATTATCCACATTATCAACATAAATGTCGGTTGTACTTATTATCACTGTTTCGTAAGTATGTAAACGGCGCGGCGTTTTCGTAAGTTCATGTGTGTGAGAGTGCTAGGGGAGCTTTGGGAGTAATTTATTAGACATAATGTGCATTAAAACCAACATTACGTCGTAAAACTGGTGTTTTCGGAATCAAGTATAAAATGTCAGCGATTTTGAAGGGACCCGGCGATGCAAAATAATTCATCTACGTCATTTTAAAGTCAACGTATATAGTTCAACATAATCAATTGTATGATATGGACGTCAGTTGCGACCTGCAGAAATACTAACAAACGACAACGTGCGATTACTCACTAAATTTACGACATTGATAATTTACCTTGAAGGTTGAGTTTAGGGGCCACTTTAAAAGAATCGCTCTAGGGGAGTAAGATTCTCACTATTTCCATTCCCCTATTTACTAGTGGTTCATCCATTCAACTTATTTAATAGAAAATTAATCCAAGAGAGTTTCAGTCATATACAAAACGTAAGTATGTTGTGGAAATACTCGACGAAGGAATTTTGAAAATGTATCATGCCGAAACACCTCACTTAGAATATCTTCAAAGTCTGCAAACTGGGTAAATTTTAATAAAAATAAATATATTTTAATATGTATTTGAGATAATGTAATCAATCTGTTTACAGACTGCAAATCTTTCTCCAACAACGTGCCACGTATACGATGACCCTTATTCTTCTCAAGTATTCCTCAAGGACTCTGAGATGAATCACAGACGTTATCTGATCAGATTTGACGTCTGATACTATCCTAAGGGAGAAAGGGTGTCAATCTGCAGGCGACAACAAGTGGACATGTCGGCTAGGAGAGTCATTTGTTGCCACGCACTCATCGGAATTGACTAGAATTGGGAAGACATTTCCAATCCTGTGTTGTTTTTATATCCTTTAACGTTATATTTCGCGATTTCGTGGATGTAACGAGACATTTCTTATTATCATGCATAACTAATAAATGTGACACAGTTAAAAATACTTACCAACCATGTGGGGAAACCCCCCTTTATTTACCTTTTAAAAAAGACGTTTCTAACTATAGCCAAACGCATACTGCAACACATTTGGCATAAGAGGCACATTATTACCATGATTACGTTGACGATTTACGGAATTTCCTGGAAGAGCTCCATATACTCCGGCTTATGATAATTCGTGTTAAGCGATCTTGTATCTTGACATATATTTATAAGGCAGTTTTTAAATATGTATACTCGAACCAAAA
The DNA here is from genome assembly GCA_035610835.1 of Ophiura sarsii. NCBI lineage: Eukaryota > Metazoa > Echinodermata > Ophiuroidea > Amphilepidida > Ophiuridae > Ophiura > Ophiura sarsii. The sequence continues at coordinate 93,552,727 of CM069441.1, read as the reverse complement.
AGTTGCAATACATTCTAGGATTACGCTGGATATGACAAACTATTTCAGGATAAAATTTGTGGGAATATAGACTGAATTTAATCTATGAATTTAGAAGTTATTTCGTAGCAGCGATATATTTTGATTTACTATACTCAGAGTTATATTGCGATATTTGAGCGATCGTGACATCTTCACTCAGTATTTTTTACACGCTACAGTGTGTCTCAATGTTAATCGTCACAATCAGCTGATAATAAATAGGATACAAATACATCTATTGTATAATATATTAATATTAATAACTGAATTCAATCTATGAATTGAGAAGTTATATATTTTGATACTATTCTAAGGGTTATATTGCGATTTGTGAGCGATCTTGACATCTTCACTCAGTATTTGTTACATGCTACGACACGTGTGTCTCAAAGTTAATCATCACAATCGGGTGATAACAAATAGTATACAAATACAGCTACTAACATGGGAATAGCAATTATCTATGCTTTTGTATGAACTTATTTACTGATTATTATGTCTAAAAATAGTTTATGATTCATCAAGCAATGTTGTAATTCCAAGTGACATTCTTATTGCCTAGCTGCGGGTGTATTGTTTTACAATTCTGGACGCAGATACAAAAGATCCCCTTAAGAAGATGCTGTGCCTTATGCATGAAGTGTATCGCTTGTTCTTGACCCTTGAGCATGTTGAGTATAATTGCTACGCTACCTATAAACTGAACCTTTACCGGAGGCATGATATGTCATTATACAATCGCGTATTTACACATCACCCAAGGAATCTTCGTTTTTTCCATTGAACAGGAGACCGATAGGTGACAGGGGTATTAAGTGTTTGCATTTAAATTAGTTATAAAAGTCACTGCCTACAGAAACGTACATTTGGACAAGTGACAGGGTACTACCAAGACTAGGGCACACACAAAAAGATGTTGGATTGCCCTTTCCCGACCGACCGTAAAAATCTCAAAAACAGAAGATTTTTTTTAGAAATTACAAATTTGACACCTAGGCCTAAATGACCTCAATTGACCCCTATGTGAGATAATTATTATCCATTCCACCATGGACGTTGTCTTTTTAATATCAAATTTTAGTTAAATTATAAACCTTAGTGTATTCCAGTGTGATTTGTTCATTCTTTGGAATCTAAAAAAGAGAGTCGACCTACCGACCCAAAAAAAAGTTAAGGTGAAGGGCAATCCAATCTTTTTTAGGCCCTATTATAAATTTGTATGGAATTTGGATAAAAGTCCTATCATCCTATGGCATTTCCACGAGTTATCGCGAAAACGGAACGCCTAAAAAGGGCATGGTAATCCACATGAATGTCCCTGCCGAATTGAAACGTGTATGTTTCTATAGCAGCATGTGATTATGTATCTCGCTGAGGTAAATGACGTTGTTTACAGAAGGACACAGTAAAATAAAATGTAAACGTGATAACATGTGAATAGTTTTGATAAAAGTGTCCGTGGTCAAAAATAGACCACTAGACAGTCATATTAGAAAAGTGGACGTTTGCACGAATATTACAAGGTCACATTGCGTCAGATAAATGAAGCGTAAAGTGTTATGTGCTGAATATTCGCTAGCTTCTTTTACAAAAGTTAAAAAAAGTCTTCGGACGCAATGAATCTTACAATTCCCATCATTAAAGGAGTATAAAACCAATTGGTTACCGAGCAGATGTCCGTCGCAATTAATTCTAAAACTTAAAAGCGGTGTCCCGCAAGTACAGCATTGTGCATCATATGTTAGAAAAATAATTATCGAGCCCAAATTGCGTAGTTATACAGAACAAAACATCATACTTATCAAAAAAACGAATAAAATCTGTCAACATGCTATGTTTAGCATACGCGGCGATCGAAAGTCCAGGTGTCGCTGACGTCATGGTTATTGGTGCTCAAATCTGCTCAATTGCATTGTATAACTATGACTTTATTTTTGTCATAAATATGATGTTTCGTTCTATATTATTACGCAATTTGTGCTCGATAATTATTTTTCTAACATATAATGCACAATACCTCGTCCGAGGTATCCCAAAACATCCATATTGAGTCTCAGGGACACCGTGTGGACTTAGACAAAGTAAGGATCTAGAATGCGGATCCTCGTTGGTTCGAGAGTGGGGTCAAAGAGGCTAATTATATCAGAGCCAACCAACCATCACTCAACAAAGACGGGGGCCGATTCGATTGCCGAGCTTCGATTCTGACGTCACATTTCCGAAAGGTCAAGTCCGTCAGTTCGAGTCATTAATAGTCTGCTGATAAAAGGTGTAGCAACACCTGAAAATTCCAGGTAATTATTATCTTGTGTTGAGAACGAAGGATAAAATTCAAATTATATAATGCACAATGTTGCGCTTGCTGGACACGTCCTTTAACTGAAAATAATACGAGTTTTAAAGATATTGTTTACATTGATAACAATAATTCAATCAACCATTAATGCTTTATTTCCAAGTCACCCGGTTACATAAATCACCAACTAGGTATTTGCAGAGTCAAATAGTTATAATCGCCCTTTTTGCCACCTTTTCCGTGTGTGAGAGTGTTCGTTACTACGCGTAACCGCATAATATTGTTTATATTGATTAGCGCTCAACAACACTATCTCACACTTTTAAATTCTCAAGCCTTATTCAACACGCTTAGTTTCACCCGATTCGACGGAAAGACCGTCTATCTCGATTTACTGATTATTTCGTGCATATGCATGAAGTAGTGTATCACGGTACATTACTGCTTTCCCCTTTAAACATAACACCTACCCGCTTGATGTCATATACCGTACGTTCCACATTAAACTCAAGACAAACTTGTCATCGTAACATCAACTGGACTGGGATTATTATTTCACCTTCGTTTTAGTCATGATCATTTCGGGAGAATGGGTTATTATCGGAAATATACATCGGCCGTACAAATTTGACCGAATAATCTCAAGATTAGAAAAAGGTCTACTTAAATTATATTTTGACGAAAAGTTGACCAATTAATAAACGGGTCACTTGCAGGGATCAGTCGGTGTGAAATGTAATCATAGTCCTTTTCCTTCAAGAGGTCACATCAAACGATTCTTCTACTTTTTAATTCTACTTATTTCCTGGACGATTTAACCCAATCCCAATAAAGGTTCTGGATAGAAAAGTTGATAAACATCATTAGCGGATGACCAAAACTGAGGAAGATGAACCCTTCGTGGCAGATTAGCTATAACGTTAGATCCAACACAGACATCGGCGCTTGGAACATTCCGAAACCTACCTACGTTGTCAGCAATACCAGTAATCATCACAAAGAAGAGCTAGCTCGAATAGTTAAATTTCAATTTAGTTCATTTCAGCAGAACGAAAAGATACACTCATATGCAAGCGATATGAGATACTAGAAGTCCAAACTTGCGAGTCACTGACCAATCTATGACACCACTAAAATGCTCCAAAAATAGCATAAGGTTTGTAGCACTCAAGTAATATTATGCTTGTGTAAAAACAGAACGTATTCTATCTCTGAAACTAAGAATATTTGTCAAAAAGGTTGCACTTATTATAAACGCTGTTTTGTATAAGTACGTAAATGGAGCGACATTGTCGTAAGTTCCTGCGTGTTTGTGTTTGAGTGCCGAGGGAGCTTGGGGAGTAATTTGTAAGACATAATGTGCATTAAAACCAACATTACGTCATAATACTGGTGTTTCCTGTATCAAGTCCTCCTGAGACGTTTTTGTAACACTGTTAACTAGGGGAGGGAGGGGGGACCACTCCCTAAAAAATCCAAACCGAGATACATAGTATGCTTATTTTGGTACCATGGTATATCAAGATGTCTCCTCTTTTTTTCCATACGTAGGCTACTTAAACAAGTACAAACATCCCACGCATTACGTCACAATGACGTCACTAAACATGGCCTACCTCGAAATCCGTTGTATTCGTCTGTACAGTACAGTGAAATATAGGCCAACATTTAAATTTTCGCCAAAAAGTTCCAGATATCGGAATTTTACCCTGTTTTATGCTTATATGTGAGGGAGATGATGTTTCTAACATATACTATAAGATTCAGGACAATATAATTAAGATATTGTTCAAAATAGCAATTTTTAGAAATTGTAAGGTGGCACCCCCACCCACCCCTTGGACTTTTGGGATGTAAAAGAGATCACCTAGACGCCTTTAGGTCACTGCCCTTTGCGTTATAGCGCAATCGGCGAGGGTTATTTAACTATGTACCTATTTTAAAAGATGTTGACTATAGCCAAATAATTAATACCGTATTACATTAGGAATAAGAGGCACTCATAACGTTGACGATTTATGAATTAAGAATTAAGTTAATCGATTAATAATTTCCTGGAAGAGCTATAAATACTCCGGCTTACGATTATTATTGTTGAGTGAACTTGTATCTTAACACTTTCCATGCGGCAGGCGGCTGCAGACGACATTCCAAAATTTCACAAAATGTTTCAAAAATGTCAAAATTATTGAATTTCATTACCATATTTGGAATCACCATGAGAAATGCATTGACATAAGTACAAACATGCCCAGTATTGGTTTAGATAATCCATGAGATAGACTTTGAAAATTGGGAAAGTTTTCTGAAACATCTGTTTTGTATATGGTAAAACTAATAGCCGCGTGGAAAGTATTAACATCAATAAACCCATTTTATAACACGTATACTCGAACCCAAATGTTGCAATACGCTCTACACTTGATATGACAAACTATTTCAACATACTTTGTAATCTATGAATTTTGAGAAGTTATTTCGTAGCAATGATGCTGATACTATACTCAATGTTATAGTGCGAGTTGTGAGCGATCTTAACCATGTTAAAGCATCATCACTCAGTATTAACACGATGCAGTGTATCTCAAAGCTAATCGTCACAATCAGATGATGCAAATAGAATTGGAATTATCTATGCTTTTGTATAAAATGGTGTAAGTCATTTTCAGGTGGCATTTTCATCACCTACAGGTGTATGCTCTTATACAATACTGGACTCAGATACCAGAAATCTCCCAAGCCGATGGTGTGTTTGATGAAGTATATCTTTTGTTCTTGACCATTGTATTGAGTATAATTGTTACACCACATAACCATGATACCGGCATTAGAAAGTTGCATTAAATATAAGAGTCCTTTCAACCGGTAATCCTGATAACTGAAAACAAAACGGTAATGTATGTTGGTCAATAAGAATAATTTTTAAGTCAAGAAACTGGGTAAATTACAGTGAAAATAAATTGATTGTACCTGATATGCATTTCGGCTAATGTAATCAGTCTGATTACAGACTGCAAATCGTGTAAGATGACCCTTAATCTTCTAAAGTATTCCTCAAGGACTCTGTGATCAATCAGAGACATTATCTGACCAGCTTTGACGTCTGGTACTATCCTAAGGGAGAATGTCTGTCAATCTGCAGGCGTCAACAAGTGGATATGTCGGCTAGGACGGTCATTCGTTGCCACGCACTCACTGGAATTAACTGGAATTTGGATAGCAATTCCAATCCTGTGTTGTTTTTATTATATCCCATAACGTTAAAACTTGTGGTTTCATGGATATAAGCCAGCAGTTCTTTTTTATCATGCTAAACTTTTATATATAGATGTGATACAGTGGATCAACAAATATTATGTGGGGAAACAACGCCCATTTACCTATTTTAAAAGTTGTAACTAACGATAGCCAAATGCATTACATTAGAGATAAGAGGCACTTATTATGTTGACGATGAACGGAATAAAAGTTAAGTTAATCGCGATGAATTATTTCCTGGAAGAGCTACTATAGTATAAATACTCCGGTTTATGACTCTTGTTGAGTGATCTTGTATCTTGACATATACGGGGTGACTCAAAAAAGAAATTGAGCACGGAGTGATAAACGGCGCTTTGACCTTGATGGGTGCATTGAACCATGATATTGTTGTTTGTTTGTATTACGCGTATATAATCTGGTATATAACGAAGAAAGTATTGGAATGAAAACCCCCAAAGTACGTATGGCATGCAGTGTATGTAACCTCACCTCTTTTTGTTACCATTCCAATGGGATTTACACGGTTAACTAGGCTGGGACAAGGTGGTGTTACTATGGCATGACTACATTGAGTAAAAACGGTGATCATATCAGAGGTGGGCCTCGTTAAATACCTAATTATCAACAAATAGAACTAACATTTCAATTTCAAATTGCAAAATGTCTTCACAAACATTTCATTTGTACGATATTTTGATATGCTATGGTACTATATTCTGATAACTATTAAATTATGCGATGTTTTAAACACTTTTGTGTGAATTTTGCCTAGTTAGTAGAGTCATTATCCTGGATTCCGTGACCATTTTCTTCCTACCTTAGTTGATTAGTGAATTTGTCAACTAGAACCGGTTTCTATTGAGATATTGTTTTTCGAAATCGGAGCAAGTTTAAATTTTGACCCCATATGCAAAGGTCAACGACCTTTTTACGTTTTACCCGATAACTCGTTAACCAAACATCGGAAGTAGGGCAAACTATACTTTTTCGGAATCCTTGTGCTCAGCCGAACAATTTGGTGTGCTTTTTAGCTTAATGTAAGCCATTTTAATTTTTGGGCCCCTGTATGGCGGCCATTTTGGAATTTGCGCTGTAAAAGAACATTCCCGTCACTTTTGAGAGGTACATGGGAGCTCATTTTCTCTTAAAATGGTTCTAGTTGACAAATTCACTAAGAAACTAAGGTAGGAAGAAAATGGTCACGGAATCCAAGATAATGACTCTACTAAGTTTACTATGTCAGTATCACAATAAATGCATGTAGTGAACATTCACTCCATTTCATCATGCCACAATGTCTTAACTGTGTAACACCCATTAGTATAAAGACAATGAATGTGCTGTATTTGGAAATTGGTCTTTGCGCATATATAATAACTATTAGGGAGCACATCAAAACTCGACCGCGCGGCAACCGCCGGTACCGCCCGGTTGGACCGCATATCATTGTTTAGAACAAAAGAAACCGGCTGCAACCGCAGGGAACCCCACGGAACCGGCGGTTGCCGGGCGGTCGAGTTTTGATGTGCTCCCTAATATCATGAATATATTCAATAAAACACCTGCATGTATTTGCATAACGCGGGCTTTGGATGTAGACTTTTTACCATGATGCACTGCGTATTTTTGTCTCAAGCAACCGCTGGCGGCGCATTGTATTGCGAATACCGAGAATCAAGTTAAGATACGGGTCCTGTGGTATTTCCACCAGTAATCGCCTAGACTTTACTACGGAAGAGAACATTTGTATGTTAATCCCCACCGGGGAATGCCGCTGCAGATTTGTCGTGTGAAGGTTTTTATCGCAGCGTATGATTATGTATATAGCGCAAGTGTAAGTGCTGAGGTAAATGACGTTGTTTAAAGAAGGACACAGCAATACACAATTTAAATGTAATACTAATAGCATGAGAATAGTATTGATAAAAGTATAATGTGTGAGACAAATCTATAAGCGGACGTATTGACCTTTCCACGAATATTACTAGGTTAAAAATGCGCCAGACAAATTTAGTGTCAAATGGTTTATGCTTAGAAATGCATCGGAAGGTTCGCTAGCTGATGCAAAAGTTACAGAAGTCTTTGGACGAAATGAAGCATACGATTTACATCATTACAGGAGTAAAACGAATACGAAGTTAACATACTCAGACTACAGAGGAAAATATTTGTAATAGCCTACACATGTGTGACTTATTGTACCTGGACAGTTGTTGTCCCATGCAAAACTATACGTTAAACAAAATAGTGAGCGCTGTGGTATAAATATATTTAGGGGTTCAATAAGGTTTCGGAGTTGTTTATCTTGAATCGACAACGGTAAGACGGGTTTTTTTTGCGAGGGCAGCTAAACTGCCCGAGCAAAATAAACCCGTCTTACCGTTGTCGATTCAAGATAAACAACGACGAAGACCTTGTTGAACCCCGTTCAACAACGACCAGACATATTTACATCATTCAAATGTGAATATCGTTTTGGATAATTAATGAAAACAAGTACAAAACTTGTTTTAATTGGCTTAATTTGACATAAAAAAATAGCTGCTCTTTACAAATCGAGAAAAAAAGTTTACGTTTATTAGAATTAGGCCCTTATTTGGACATCGTCCGTTCCCCGTAAATGGGCGATCGAACTTCAGAGTGGGCTGGGTTACAGAAGGTAAACATGAGAGAAGACAAATTATTTCGCAAGTAATTGTGAAATTAAAAATATTTTGTAAATAGCATTTTATTCACACACCACCTTTAACATTCAGAGAAAAATTAAATCAAGAATGCGTTTAATTTACACAACACATTTTGATACATGTTTATAGAATATTTGTATAAAATCAAAACACACCCCTCCGTTTCAATAGTGATACGGTCCTGGAGATCAAAGCGAACACATTTCGCCGCGATGATGCAAAATTGGCGATTCTCTTGTGCTCAGGTAGCGACGGTTCGGCTAAAATTGTGGCTTTAGAAGTGAACCTTTACATATGGCCCTCGGCAAGAATATTTTCCTCAGGGTATAGCTACATTTCGGTATATAAAGCTATTTGCTAACTTTAAGGATTGCATGGCGAAATGCATTTATACGCCGAAAAAATGAACACATTTTTGCGAACATTTTTTGTTTGTTTACAATTTTGCGGTTTCCAAATAAGGTTCGCTATCCTAGTAATTTGCATATGAACAGTGGGTTTATCTCAAATCAACAACGCTTTGTTACTGTACTTAAGGTATGGGGGAGTTGTTGAATAAATAATAACAGATGATTCATAAAAGATTCCCCTTTAGGCGACGAAAGAAATCCCTGTTTAACGGGCAAAGGGAACTCTCAGGTAGGGTCGGTCGGTGCGGCGTTGTTGGTAACAATTTTCAAAACATTTTTTTTCAAACAATTTTGTTTTTAAAAAAGGTCGGCCGGCCGCGTAGAACAGGCTTTTCATGCTTTTTGTCGACATATTCGTCTTTTTCATATCACTTTTGAATGTTAACATCGGTTCTTAATGATTAGTATTCCCGATGATTCACAGTCTTAAAGATAATATTTACATTGATAGTAATACATAAATCAAACATTTATTTATGCGAGTTCCTAAGCAACATAAGTCACCAATTAAGCATGTCCATTGTTAGGACAGTTATGAGCTCCCTTTTCACCACTTTTTCGTGCGTGATATGGTTCGTAGCGAAGCATAGCCGCAGAATCTTGTTTATATTGATTAGAGCTCGATGACACTATCTTATCCTTATTATCAAGCCGCGTTTAGAAATCTCAAGCCTTATTCCGCACGCTTTGTTTCATCTCACAGGTTTCATCTGATTCGAGCGGAAAGACCGTCTCTCTCGATTTACTGGTTATTTCGTGCAGATGCACGTAGTACTGATCCACGGTACATTACTTCTTATCAATTCTCCCTTAAACATAACACCCGCTCGATGTCATATACCATGAAGTAATACGTTCCACATAAACCTCAAACAGTCACGATTTCACATTACGCTATACTCTTCACGCGTCATCTAAACGTCAACTAGACTGTGATTGTTATTTCACCCGCGTTTTAGTCATGACCATATCAAGACCATGGATAAGACGAGAAATATGTTTACCATGGTATTATCGGGAGTATACGTGACTGTACAAATTCGACCTAGAATCGCGCTGTTAACTCAATAGCGCGTTCAAAATTCCCATGCATGTTTTCGACTGACATTTGCACATCAAAAAGGTCTCCATGTCCTCGTGCAAAAAATATTGATATCATTTGACTTTGACTGATTTGCCCAATTGGCCCATTTCCTTTAAGAGGTATGTCAAATTATTCTTCTTCTTTTTAATTCAGTTTTTTTTCCTGGGCAATTTATCACAATATAATAATAAAATTAACAGAACAACGTTACCCGATGACCAAACTTCTGAAGACAATGAACCATTCTACGTGGCAGGCTGGCTAACATTAGGTTCAACAATTGGACATTCGTGCTTGAAACATCCAGGAGCCGACCTATGTAAGCGGTACAAAGTAGTAACCATCACTAAAGAGTGCTTTGAATGTTAAATTACAATTTAGCTCATTTCAGCAGAACGGAAACATGCAATCATATACAAGAGTTGTGAGATACACATAATAAATCCAAACTTCCTATAGTCACTATTCAATATACGACACCACTGAAATGCCTCAATTATAGCACAAGGTTTACAGCACTGCATCTCGTTATGTCTGTGTAAAAACAAACTTAACAAGATATTTAAAACAAATTGGTTAAGGTCGGAGAATGAAATTAACCGAGGACACAGGAAATATGAAAAGGATATTTAGACAGTGTATGATGTATTTCAATAAAAAAATACTTATTCAACCATATGTAATATATCATTTGAAAAACAAATATAGACATAATGCCAAACAAACAACAAAAATAACAAGAAATGTCTTTAAAAAAGACAACGCCTCAGTTAAAACAAACACAAATGTCTGTTTCAATGGGGTTGGGTGTATGGTTTTCACAAATTATTCAAAGGAAATGATAAAGGTGTTAAAGTGTAAAAATAAATTTGTCTTGGCATGTGTGAGGCTTTCTTTTTATCCCCCCCCCCCCAAAAAAAAAAAGAAAGATGTGTGTATAAGTAGAGTTATGTAACTTAATGTAAAGTAACCTAACGTAAAGTAATCTAAAGTAACGTAACTTAAAGTAACGTCAAGTAACGTAACGTAAAATAAAGTAAAGTAACGTAAAGAAACGTAACGTGACGTAACGTAAAGTAACCTAAGGTAAAGTAACGTTGCGTAAACTAATGTAAAGTATCGTAACGTAAAGTCACGTAACGTAATGTAAAGTAACGGTAACGTAAGTGCCGTAATATAATGTTCGCCTACCCCCATGAATTGCATAAACATTATTATTTTTCTCCATAAAACATATTTCTTTCTCTTTTCTACTTGAAAAGGTCTTTATTCTACCACCCTGTAAAACAAGACATTATGTTATTACCCTGTACAATTTGACACTGTAAAAAAATTCCACTCGAAATTACTATACTACATTCATTCCAATAATAAATGAGAAGTCTTTAAACACATTTCTTTCTCTTTTCTACTTGAAAAGGCTTTATTCTACCACCCTGCATATAACAAGACATTATTTTATCACTCTGTATAGACACTGTACAAAATTCCACTGAAAATCGATATCGATAGATAGATAGTTTAATATCGACTGGATCGGCACAACTTTTTCTCTCACCCCTTCATTTAAATCATTTAGTATGAATGGAATTTCCCAGAAATCCACCCCTGTTCCGTCAATGGAACCACTACCTGCGTCACCGACTTGGACAAAAACGCATTATATCTCGAAAACATCGGGAATGGCAAAACTAAGAATATTTTCTTAACACCGTTCACATTGTCAAATAAATGTGGGTGGCACATATATCTGTTTATTCTGAACGTTGTTTCGTAAATGGCGCGACGTTTTCGTAACTTACTGCGTGTGAGAGTGCTGGGGAGCTTGGGGAGTAATTTGTTAGACATAATACAGTGCATTAAAACCAACATTACGTCTCAAAACGGGTGTTTTCAGTATCAAGTTTAAATGTCAGCGATGTTGACAGCAACGCAAAATAACTCATCTACGTCATTTTAAAGGCAAAGTATATAGTTCAAAATATATAAATGGTATTATATGGATCACAGTTGCGACTATTATCACATCATTCCCGCAGATATGCTAACAATCAACAGGGTAATATTATTATTATAAGAGCGAGTTTAAGGGCCACTGCAAGAGTGTAAAAGGTCACTTCATGGGAGTATTTTTCTAATTCCAAATGGTAAAATTTCACTTTTTGCGAGGGGTTCCATTCAATTTTACTTTTGAAAAAGAGTGGATTTTCACTCATTTACATCAAGAAGAAAGTATGTATGTTGATATGTTGGAGCAATTATCCGACATTTAGAAATATATCATGTCAAAACACCTCACTTAGAATATGTTATAGTCAACTAATGAATAAATTGTACCTATTATGCATTTGAGATAATGTAATAATTCTGATTAGCGACTGCATATCTTTCTTCAGCAACGTGACACGTGTACGAGGGGCATTCAATAAATACCTGCAACCATTGAAAATCTCGGAACCTTGACACGTGCCAGTAAAATAAACTTATGATACTTAAGTGAGTCTTACTCTTTTCTCACAGAAAATTTCGAATACGTAGGCCATTTTTTTCATTACATTTCAGCACTGTGAATACAGTGATCTCAGGGCACTGATTAGGGAATTAGATGTTACAATGGCGGGAAATTTGAAAGACAAGTTTATGACATGCATTAAGATACGTGCGTTTACGGTGTTTATATTGGCGCTTGATTTATAATGCTGATTCTTGTAAATTTTCAGTGCCCAGAGACCATGATGTTTATAGTACTGAAATTACATGATAAAAATGTTTGAGATTTTCCGTGAGAAAGGGTTAAGACTTACAGTTTAAGTATCATAAGATTATTTTATTGACACATGTCACGGTTCAGATTTTTTTCAATGGTTGCTGGTATTATTGAATGCCCCTCGTACAACGACCCTAATCTTTCAAAGACTCTAGGACGAATCAAAGACATTATCTGACCATATTTGACGTCTGATACTATCCTAAGAGAGATCGTCTGTCAATCTGCAGACGTCAGCAAGTGAATATGTCGGCTAGAAGGGTCATTCGTTGTTACGCACCCATCGAAATTGGAATCCCAATCCCAATCATGTGTTGGTTTATATCCTATAACGTTATATTTCATGATTTCATGGATGTAAACAGACAGTTCTTTTTATAACGCTAAACTTATTGATGTGAGACAGTTTATCAGTTTACCAACCATGTGGAAAAACAAAACTAATCTACCTATTTTAAAAGACGATAGCCAAATGCATACTGCACTTCATTGGCGATAAGAGGCACTCATAACGTTGACGATTTATGAATTAAGAATTAAGTTAATCGATTAGTTAGTTCCTGGAAGAGCTATAAATGCTCAATGAGGAAAAACAAAAACTGATTTACCAATGTGGAAAAACAAAACTAATTTATCAATGTGGAAAAACAAAACTAATTTACCTATTTAAAAGGACGATAGCCAAATACAAACTGCACTACATTAGCGATAGAGGCACTCATTACGTTGACGATTTATGAATTAAGAGTTAAGTTAGTCGATTAGTTAGTTCCTGGAAGAGCTATAAATACTCTGGCTTACGATTATTCTTGTTGAGCGATCTTGTATCTTAACATCTATAAACCCATTTTGTTTCATAAGACGTATACTCGAACCCTAGGATGACACTGGATATGAAAAACGTATTGCAACATAATTATAAATTGCGGGAATATAGACAACAAGGGTAGGGGATCATCCCGGGTCTGTACTTGTACGCTCGTATATGTATTCCTAGGTTCCAGAGATACGAAGTGCGACTATATTCATATAATGAATTCTGCACTTTATCGAAAGAAGAAGAAGAAGAAGAATTTGAGAAGTTATTTCGTAGCAGCTATTTTGATACTATACTCAGTGTTTGATATTGCGATTTGTGAGTGATCTTAACGCTTTCCACGCGGCAGGCGGCTGCAGACGACATTCCAAAATTTCACAAAATATTGCAAAAATGTCAAAATTATTGAATTTCATTACCAAATTTGGAATCACTATGAGAAATGCATTGACATAAGTACAAACATGCCTGGTATTGGTTCAGTAATCCTTGAGATAGACCTTGAAAGTTGGGAATGGTTTCTGAAAAATCTATTTTGTATATGGTTAAACCAATGGCCGCGTGGAAAGTGTTAACGTCTTCACTCGGTATTTGTTAGCCCTCCTCGTAGGGCCACTATCCAGGGAAATACTATACTAAGACAGAATATAGAAACACTGAGTCAGCCATCCTCCAGCTGAGTCGGTTCTCGGGTTGGTCGGTTCTCGGATGGGGAGCAATTTTTCTAGGATTATAGAATGATAGAGTAGTCCTAAAGGTAGGACTAGTATTTGTTACACGCTGCAGTGTATTTAAAAGTTAATCGTCATAATCAGATGATACAACATCTGCAAATGCTGCTATTTTCATGACATTTGTCATCTATGTTTTTGTATACAATGTTGTAATTCATTTCCAGGTGCCATTTTCATTGGCTACGGTTGTATGGTTTTTATAATACTGGGCGCAGATACAACCCCCTCCCCATGTCAATGTTGTGCTTGATGAAGTATATCTCTTGTTCATTGTATTGAGTTAAATTGCTTGCTACGCCACCTAACTGAACCTAAGTAGGGTATTATATTGTGATATGTCATTACATCAAATATTGTATTTACACATAACTCCAGCAATATTTCAAACTTCTCGTCCAAGGAACAGGAGAACGTAAATTTGGCCAAGTAACAGGACACATCGAATTACCGGTACTGCATGGTTTAGAAAGTTGCGTTGAATTATTAGATACTAGAGTCCCCACTACCCGGAAATCGCGATAAACGAAAACAAAACAGTACATACGAGGGGCATTCAATAAATACCTGCAACCATTGAAAATCTCTGCGTTAACAGGGTTAATATTGGCGCTTGGTTTATAATGCTGATTCTTGTCAATTTTCAGTGCCCAGAGACCATGATGTTTATAGTACTGAAATTACATGATAAAAATGACCCACATTTTTTGAATGGGGTAAGGCTTACAGTGTAAGTTATAACTTTATTTTATTGACACATGTCACGGTTCAGAGATTTTCAACGGTTGCAGGTATTTATTGAATGCCCCTCGTATGTATGTTGGTACATGAATGTTAAGGCCCTGTCACACCATAGCGTATGGCCTGAACGTGGCCTGAACGTATGCCGACGTATTCAAAAAATAACTCGAAAATTGTCAGAGTCCGAGAACGTCCAAGAACGTCCAACTTCCCAACGAATTGCGTCAACATCGGTGATGGAATGGACGTATCCATAGCGTATTAAACGCATACATAGCGTATGACTAACGTATTGATAGCGTATCACTAACTTATAACAAACTTATGACAGCGTATCACAGCGTATGCGATCGGCGAGCGTATGACCAACGTATTCGTAGCGTATGTCTGCCGTGCTCGACGTATCCTCAGCGTATCCTCGGCGTACAACGAACACGTGACTTATGCCGTTGCAGAAATTGAGTTTCGTACACGGCGGGACAAGTGTTGCCAGTTCAAGTAAACGCAGCCTAGATTATAACTATTAAAATATCTAGAAGGGTAAATCTATATGTCCAACCTATAACTTAAGACGATTAACGTACCTCTAACGTATGTACCTCTAACGTATGTCAGCGTATGTCTAACGTATGTCAGCGTTTGTAAACGTATGTCTAACGTACCACGAACCTATCGGGAACTTATGCAGAACGTAAGTTAAGCACACGTTGAGTACGTCGAGAAATTTTGAACACGCTCAATAATTTTTCGCGGGCTCGACGAGTTCCAAATTTTCACAACGTATCACAGCGTGCTCTTAACGTATACGACGTATCCCAAACTTACCCCTAACTTGTATCAGCGTACACCAACGTACGCCAACGTACGCCAACGTATTTTTCGATATTTCGCATACGTTGTTATACGTTCAGGTGATACGCCATGGTGTGACAGGGCTACCGTACAGCTAGCGCGCATTCGGCGTTTTGGGAACTTATGGAGGGTTTGAGTATATAAATGGGTCCCTTGAGTATCTCATCCTCACTTCTTCATGGTCTGTCTTGGCCTTCTTGCTTTTTCCTCCTCCTCGGCCTCGGCCCCTGGTTGCTTGCTTCTTCTTGGGAGGCATGTTAACTGCTTGATGACATCGGCGGGAATGATGTAATGTGAGATCGGCGCGGTATTTATACGTGCTACAGCGGCATAATAAGCCACGTGTTCGTTGTACGTCGAGGATACGCTAACGATACGTCGAACACGGCAGACATATGCTACGAATACGTTAAGTATACGTTAAGCATACGCTCGCATACGCTGTCATAAGTATGTTATAAGTTAGTGATACGCTATCAATACGTTAGTCATACGCTATGTATACGTTCAATACGCTATGGATACGCTATGGATACGTGACAGGGCCTTACACGATCGCCCGGCATAAGGTGAATACGTGAGAATACATCGAAACTCGTTGGAAATACGTCAGGCATACGTTAGACCAACGGTGTAGGGTACATTTTACGAAACTGTTAAGCGGGTGCATACTTCAACAACGTTGTGTAAATAATTTAAGCAGTAAATATTTAAGCAACCTTTTTGCAGTGTAGTACCTGAACAGTTGTTGTCCCATTTACAAAACATTTCGTTAAACAAAATAGTTTCGTCATGCCTTCTATAAAACGTGCGCTGTGGTATGATTGTAATAAATAATAACAGATGACTCATGTAAATAAAATCCCCTTTATGCGACGAAAAAACCCATGTAACGAACGAAGGGAAAGGTAGGGTCCGACGGTGGGGCGTTGTTGGTGAATTTTCAACAATTTTCAAAATTAGGTAACAATTTCAAACAATTTCAAATTAAGAAAACAATTTCAAATTCGAAAAAAAGAACAGGTCGGTCGGTTCTGTAGAACAGGATTTTTGTCGCCGTATTCGGATTTTTAAATCACGTATGAATTATTGATATATCAACATTGATAAAATCGGTTCTTAACTCTCTGATGACGGTGATTATTCCAGGTGATCATCGAGCAGATGTTCGTCGCAATTAAAGTCTGTTAAATTTAAATGAATTGTAAATTGATATCGCTTTTAAAGATAATGTGTTCATTGATAGTAATAATTCAATCAAACACTTGCAAGTCTCCAAGCAACATAAATCACTAACTAATCCTTTGACGAGTCAAGATAGTTATGAGCGCCCTTTTAACCGCTTTTGGGGGCAAAGCGGATCAGTGTCCTTAACTGTCACTGAGCGGATGCAAGGAGCCTCTATATTTATGTTGAGTTTTGATCTTTATAAAACTACAAGTTACCATACCAACTTTTTCATCTCACAGTATATATGTCGCAACACAAACAAAACGGTCCGTTTTTTTAGCACGTGTAATCACCAACGAGAATCTGGCCAAACCAGATTTGATCTCTTTACTTAAAGAGGTCCTCTTTATACAACTTCAGGTTTAGTCGCTTTTTTGGTTTGGAGTTTTCGAGTTAAATAACATCGAGTGCGCCGCACCGTATCGGTGTTATTAGTTGAATTTGTTTTTATCGTCGCTTGAC
Source organism: Ophiura sarsii (assembly GCA_035610835.1). Classification (NCBI taxonomy): domain Eukaryota; kingdom Metazoa; phylum Echinodermata; class Ophiuroidea; order Amphilepidida; family Ophiuridae; genus Ophiura; species Ophiura sarsii. The sequence goes on along the minus strand of CM069441.1, from coordinate 93,535,368 downwards.
GGTGGTTGGGAGATGACGCGCTCAAACTCAAATCATGGATAGTATGGAACGGATTTCTATTAAAATGAGTGATTAAAATATTTGATCATTTCATCGCGTATTTATGCTCGAACAGCTTTCATCGACCGTTTTTTCACCTGATTTTTGAGATTTCATCGATAATTACTGATGTAATATTACCGAAGAAATCTTATTGCATATTTTCGATCGAATATATTTTCTCAAATACATTTTACCGATTGAATTTCATCGAAGAAATGTTATCGAAGAAATTTTACCGAATAGGCTATGTCATCGAAAATATTTCATCAAATACATTCTATCGAGGACATTCCATCGAATAGGCCTAGCCTATATATTACCGATTGAATTTCATCAATTAAATTGTATCGAAGAAATTTTCCCGAATTAATGTCATCGAAAATATTTCATCGGTCTTTTGTCGTCGAACAGCAGTCATGCGTCAATGACCCCCGTCGCTTAAACACGTCATGATTGGGCATACAAGCTATCTGTAACATTTTTTCGTACGCATGGTATGGGGATGGCGGAGTGTTGAAGAAGATAACAAGTTTAATCAAAGATTTTAATTAACTTTTAAGAACACGAAAGAAAATACAATTGTAATTCACAGGTTTGATGCATGGATATTTCTGTGCAATGTTCAATGTTGCTTCAGTCCTAGCAGGTGGCCAAATTGTCCCACCGATTTACGATTTAGTGGGCAAATTCCGCCACGAACTCAAAATGCGTAATAAATTCACTATTTTTCATGATTGAAACCCAAAATAATTGGACAAATCTGTTGGTGTAAGGTTAATGTTTGATTTCCTGTTTGAATTAAGCAAATTCTGATACTTGTTAAAGAGATGAAGAACAAACATTTTGTGATTTTGGGTTTGAGACTGAAAGGCTTGATATCTCCCAGCACTATATCTGGGTGGATCCACGCGCCTAAATGAGTACTTGTGGCCAGTGGCGTAGCTCATGGGGAAACAAGAGGGGGCCTGTGGCGTAACCAGCGAGGGGGGGGGGGGAGCCCCCCACTTGGAACCCTTGCCCCCCCCCCCCCCCGCTTGCCCCCCAAATGAAATCAAGTAAAGCTGTAAATGAAATTTACAAAAAAGTACACACCAAATCCCCCCAATAATGACGTCGTGTCGGTTGAGATTGGCACTGTCGGTTCATTTGACGAAAGGAATCATGGAATTATGATGGTCAAAAGTACACATGTGATACAATTTCGCCGGCTAGGCGCGCATATATGTCTTCCAAAAAGAAAATATTCTTTGGTACAAGCTTGTTTAGAGCCAAAATGTAGCTCAATCGTGCAAAAAAGACCTGTAAAGTCGAAAATGTTCGCGCGCATCTCTTGATCCAACCAATATTGTCGGTTCATTTACATTCCTCGCCTCCCCCAATATGAATCACCTAGCTACGCCACTGGGGCACATCCCCACTTAGACACCTTCATGTCCGCGCAAGCGCAGCACTTGGATTGTCTTAGGAGCCCCCCATTTCAAGTCACTACCCTTCTTGCCCCCCATATGAAAAAGTCTAGTTACGCCACTGGAGGGGGCGGTTCCACCCCCCCCCCCCCTCCCCCTGACATACTTGTTTGTGCCCCCCACCCCCTTTGTGCCCCCGCCCCCTATCCGGGTGTAGTGCTTATATGCGTTATGATCATTTCAAAATTACCATTTCTTCGTGGGGTTTTTTATATAAAAGAAAATGTTATAGAGAAAACTGATTAAAACCTGGATGATTGGCCATTATTTGTTGACTGGGTGTTTTTTTGTACTGTGCGATTTTTTGACCGTGCGAAATTGTTTGACCTTTACACCCCTCCCCCCCCCCCCCCCTCCCCCTCCCCCCTCCCCTCCCCCGCCCACACACCCCCACACACTTACGTGAAATCCGTGAGGTGACCGACTGAAAATTTGGGGCAACCTTTTACGATAATTTCAGAAATCTTGCCCCCCCCCCTGAAAAAAATCCTAGCTACGCGACTGCACTGCTTGTGGCCAATGAAATACAAGGGTGTGTCAGAGACATCCATTCAGCATCAAGCAAAAGTGTTGTCTATTGTAAAAAAGTTTTTTTAGTGATGGGCGGCGCAACGACACTATGTGATTTTTGTTTTGAATTTTAATTTGGTATGAGGTGGGGGTATTATTATTATTATTATTATTAATAAAAGGCTTTTATATAGCGTCTTTTCCGTAGATCAAGGCGCTCTACAAATATGTGTATTATAAATATGAAGAGCTTTGTTGCAAAAGGGCTATGGTGCATTTTTGATGTAGAAATGTATATGGAAAAATCATATGTTTCAAGGAAACAAAGTCATTTTTTTTCAAAAATACCTACATCTCATTGTAAACAGCCATTGAAATTGTTGTTTTGTTGCAAAAGGGCCTGTATCCAGAATTAAATCGGAATACAGGCCCTTTTGCAACAAAACAACAACTTCATTGGCTGTTTACAATGAGATGTAGGTCTTTTTGAAAAAAATGACGTTATTTCCTAGAAACATATGATTGTGACCTATACATTTCTATATCAAACTTCTTCTTTTTTTAAATGATTAAAATAAATGATTTTTTTTGTGTTTTATTTTTTCTGTATGTACAAACAGATGGAGTTTTGTTGCAAAAGGGCCTACATCCAAATTTTCTAAAAATGTAAACATGATTTAAAAAAAAATTGAAACTAGCACCTTTGAAATTTATGTCAATTTAAATTAGTATGTAGTGTACCTCTTTCATAATTCATTCAGTTTTTCAATTGCTCAACTTGAATATTTAGAAACAGTTTTTTGACTTTTTCTCAATAAGAGCAAAAGTGGATGAAGGCCCTTTTGCAAAAAAACCTCTTCATATACAGGCATAAAAATATCATTAATATAATTACACAGTAAATTACATCAAGAATAATTTAGAAACAACAAATATAATTTAACAGTCAATAAAAAACCTAATCTTTTGGAAATAGATGAGTTTTGAGTTGCTTTTTGAAAACTTGAACATTGGTAGTCTGGCGGACCTGAATAGGGAGGACATTCCACAACTTTGGGCCAATGACTGAAAAGGCACAATCAGCAACATTTCTCTTGGTAATGGGAACGTCAAGGCGCGTGGTATCGCGAGCTGATCTAAGGCCCACCCGTCCAGGCTCGTGAGTGTGGCGGTATAGGGAGGGTGTTTGTGATTGGGAAGGGGGTTAGTGATGGGGATGGTATTTACCTTGATTTTTTCAAAAATCCAGGTACTCTATCTCTTCCGTTTCTTTCTTCTCCTGCTGCTTCTGGCAATATTTCTACAAAATGCTTCTTCTCCTACAGTTTACATGCTACAATCACCAGATTTGGTCAGTAGGGCCCCCTACCTGACCTACATATAGGGTTTTTACAGTTTGGGGTCAAAGGTCACACAGGGGTCACTAGGGGTCAAAACGTGTTTTTCACTTAAAACGCATTTCCAATTTAGTGAAATGACCTAGGATCATCAAAATTGGTCCACATATTCATTATGACCGTACGCATGTATAATAGTTCGGTTTTTAAAATTAAAAATCATTTGGGGTCACTAGGGGTCAAAATGTAAATTTTAAATTCGATCACTTAAAATGCTTCTTGTCTCAGAGGAAATGAATCATGACCTTCATAATTAATCAACAGATTCCTTAGGTCCATGCTCATATAGGGTCTTAAGCGATTAAAAATGACATGTCATATGGGGTCACTAGGGGTCATTGAACTTTACGATGGTAAAGGTTAAGACATGCTCCGATTTGAACCGGGTTTGTTGCATCTTGTTTGGATTGATGAGCCAAGAAAATAAGTTAATCATATTGACCAGGTCAAAGGTCAAGAAGAGGTCACTAGGGGTCATTGAACTTTACAAAGGTAAATGTTAAGACATGCTCTGATTGGGACCGGGTTTATTGCATCTTGTTTGGATTGATGAGCCAAGAAAAAAAGTCAATCATATTGACCAGGTCAAAGGTCAAAAATGGGTCACTAGGGGTCATTGAACTTTACAGGGGTAACAGTTAAGACATGCTCCGATTTGAACCGGGTTTGTTGCATCTTGTTTGGATTGATGAGCAAAGAAAATAAGTCAATCATATTGACCAGGTCAAAGGTCAAGAAGGGGTCACTAGGGGTCGTTGAACTTTACATAGGTAAAAGTTAAGACATGCTCTGATTAATTGGACCGGGTTTGTTGCATCTTGTTTGGATTGATGTGCCAAGAAAATAAGTCAATCATATTGACCAGGTCTAAGGTCACACAGGGGTCAATAGGGGTCATTGAACTTTACAGGGGTAAAAGTTAAGACATGCTCCGATTTTGACCGGGTTTGTTGCATCTTGTTTGGTTTGATGAGCCAAGAAAATAAGTCAATCATATTGACCAGGTCAAAGGTCAAGAAGGGGTCACTAGTGGTCAAAATGTTAATTTTCACTTCTATTACTTAAAATGCTTCTCCTCCTACAGTTTACATGCTATAATCATTAGAATCGTTAGAATTGGTCAACATATTCCTTTTGACCGTACGCATGTACAATAGTTCTGTTTTTAAAATCAAAAAATATTTGGGGTCACTAGGGGTCAAAATGTTAATTTTCACTTCTATTACTTAAAATGCTTCCCCTCATACAGTTTACATGCGATAATTACCAGATTTGGTCAGTAGGACCCCCTACCTGACTTACATATAGGGTCTTCATAGTTTGGGGTCAAAGGTCACACAGGGGTCATAAGGGGTCAAAACGTGATTTTCACATAAAACGCCCTTGCATTTTATTGAAATGACCTAGGATCGTCAGAATCAACATATGCCTTTTGACCGTATGCATATATAATAGTTTGGTTTTCAATTAAATCATGACCTTGGGGTCAAACGGTCAGGAACAAAACAAAAATCAAGGTCCCCTGGTCTTAGACCGGAGTCATATCTAGTTGTGGTTGTGTTTGGTAGGGGTATAGTGATGGGGTGGGTGTTTGTGATTGGGGAGGGGGGTTAGTGGTAGGCAGGGGATGTGGTGGAGGGCAGGGGTTTGTGGTGGCGAATGGGGATGGGATGTCCCTGGGGAGAGGGTTTGTGGTGGGGAAGGGTGGATGGTGGCGTGGATGAATGGGGTGGGGTGGGGTGGGGTGGGGTGGGTAGGGTGTTTGTGGTAGGGGAGGAATTTTGTGGTGGGGGAGGTGTTTTGTGATGGGGAGGGGTCTGTGGTGGGGTTGGGAAGGGGAGGGGGTTTAGGGTGGGGGATTGTGATGGGGAGGGGTTTAGGGTGGGGGATTGTGATGGGGAGGGGGTTGTGGTGGCGTGGGGTGGGGGAGGGTAGGCCGTGGGGTGGGTAGGATGTTTGTGGTGGGGGAGGGGAGGGGAGGGGGTTTGTGGTGGGGATGGGAGGTTGCAGGGATGGTTTGGATGTGGAGGGGTATTGTGGGAAGGTGGAGTAGGTTTGTGGTTGGGGTTGAGTGGGTTTGTGGTGGGATGGGTGTTGGAGGGGTTGTGGTGGGGGAGGAGATTGGTGTGTGTTTGGATGGGGGTTTTTTTGCCAAACATTACTAACATGATTTAATCTATTTGTTTGTGCTTATACAGGGTGAGTCAGAAAGAACGGGCACTTTATTGGCGAATGCGCCACAGAAATATTAGGCCTGCATATTCAAAACCAAATACAGAGTTACAAAAAACACATTATTTGGCTTTCATTCAAAAAAAATCGAACATTGCGTCATGAAGTTGCGACCATTTGAGTAGAACCCGATATTTTAAAGCCAATCCACGGAATGACAATAACCCATAGTATTTTTTGTTGCCTGATTCAGAGATGCTGATCAATGAAACTAGTGAAAAAACTGAAAAGGCACATGAATGTTGGACACATTCTTAAAATCTTAAAATGACTAAAATAAATAGATCTGTGTAATTATGAGTAATAAAAAGCCTGAAATCAAGAAGGAAAAGTAAGAGGAGTCACATCAACTGATTCAGGAGGTAAACCCATTAGAATACTTTTAAGAATGGCTTGATAATTTGACCATTCCGTAGATTTGCTTCAGATTTTGGGGGCTTTACTCAAATTAGTGTAACATGATAACGAAATGGTCGATTTTTCAAATCCTTCTTTCGAATGAAAGCCAAATTGTAGGTCTTGAAAGCGCTACCATTGATTTTGAATATACATGCCTACATCTTTTGTGACGCTTTTGTGAAAAATGTGCCCGCTCTTACTGACTCACCCTGTATAATAATTATACATCTTCAATAATATTTAAATATTAATAATTATTTATATCAAATTACATTTTTGAATACCAAATCAAATTCTTCATCTTATCCATTTTTAATATTACAAACAGTCAAAATTGTGATTACATGTGATGAATGAGATTTTATTTGGTATCCTCATTAAACAAGGTGACTTTTGCTATGTCGATATCCAACAATTATCATTTCAATCAAATCTTGAAAAAAATCATAAATGATTGATTTGTGGTGGCAAAATGACTGAAATTTAATTTATTTTCCATTCCAGTAAAACAAATTATTTTTAGAAGTTTCACAAAATAATTAGGTATTAGTAAAGCTATCAGTATTAATCCCTGTTTGTCAATGTAATAGTGCACTTTCAATGAAAGCTTGAAAAATAAAATAGTTTTTGCCAAAAATAACTGAAATTGCATCTTTTTTCTAGTAAAACATAACCATGAATTGTTTTGAAGCGGCGCAAATTATTTGAGTATCAAGTTCAGCTATCGATATATGAAGGATAGAAGATGCCATTTTGTGTGTGGAAGCGCTACTTTTGGATTAACTGTAAATACTGGCAAAATGTCCACTTGCCACAAAATGACTGAAATTTCATCATTTTTCTGACAAAACGTAACCAAGAATTTGTTTGAAGCGACACGAAATATTTAGGTATTGAGTTAAACAATTGATATATGAAGGGTAGAATATGCCACCTTTTATGTGGAAGCGCTACTTTTGGATTAACTGTAAATACTTGCAAATAAGCCCACTTAGCGGGCATATTTGCCAGTGCAGTGGCAAATTTGCCAGGGCTGGACAATTTGGCCACCTGCGAGGAATGGTCAAATGGGGTCAAATTATGCCATCTGTCGATGGTTCTTAAACAAAACTGCCTCAACCTATTTCCAATGGTAGATTCTGATACTTTAAATAAAGCGCTGAGCTTTCGCCGAGTGAATCCCATGTCATAAAAAGTTGACAAATCTTCAGCATTTGTATCGCAACAAGCTACATGTACAGCCATATCTGCCGCCATTCCAGACAGATTGATACCAGACAGATACTATGACTATTCACAGCCTGTGTGACTGGGTCATTGACCGCGCATCGACGTCAAAAGACCAATGAAATTTGTGCGATGAAATTTGTGCGATGACATTTGTGCGATGAGATTTTTGCGATGACATTTGTGCGATGAAATTTGTGCGATGAAATTTGTGCGATGAAATTTGTGCGATGAAATTTGTGCGATGAAATTTGTGCGATGAAATTTGTGCGATGAAATTTGTGCGATGAAATTTGTGCGATAAAATTTGTGCGATGAAATTTGTGCGATGAAATTTGTGCGATGAAATTTGTTCGATAACATTTGTTCGATGACATTTGTTCATGACATTTCATCGACGACATACTCGACGACATTTCATCGACGAAATTTGTGCGATGAAATTTGTGCGATGAAATTTGTGCGATAAAATTTGTGCGATGAAATTTGTGCGATGAAATTTGTGCGATGAAATTTGTTCGATAACATTTGTTCGATGACATTTGTTCATGACATTTCATCGACGACATACTCGACGACATTTCATCGACGACATTTTCTCGATGACATTTTCTCGATGACATTTTCTCGATGACATTTGTTCGATGACATTTACTCGATCAAATTTACTCGATCAAATTTACTCGATGAAATATTTTCGATGACATTTATTCGGTAAAATTTACTCGATGTAATTTGTTCGATGAAATTTATTCGATGAAATTTACTCGATGAAATTTACTCGAAGATATTTATTCGGTAAAATGTTTTCGGTGGAATTTGCAATATAAAGTTAAAAGATGATCGATGAAAGATGTTCGATCATAAATACATGTTGAAAACACCAAATGTATTAATCCCTAGTTTTAATAGAAATGCGTTCCATAGGGTAGTGGATGCTGGCACATTCGAACCAAGGGGCATTGTGTGATGAATAAAACAATACAAACGGAATTTACGAGTTGAACAATAAAACAATTAATTTTAAAGGAGTTGAAAGTTGAAAACCGTGAACTTTAACCAAAATAGACCCACTTTGAATCCCATCTGGCTTCAGTATGTATGCGGGGTGTAGGGGTGTATATGTATGTATTTATTATTTAATTATTTTTGAAATAAGAACATAAAAACAGAATTTAGTTGAAAATTAAACCGGATTTTCATTTTAAAGGAGCTAACGTGTAACAGAGTTGATGTTGAATGATGCAGCATTGAAGTTGTTGAAAACCATGGACTTTTAACCAAAAGAGACATACTTTGTGAATATTGGAAGCTATTATTTAATTGTCTTGGAATATAATACAACGGGATCTAGTTGAGCCACGTGTGACTGAGTTGAAAGTTGAAAATCGGTTTTTTTAAAACCAAAATAGACCCACTTCAAACATGTCAAAACCCACCGGGCAGTATACATACATACAGTCCTCAAAATAAGTATATTAAATTATCAAGTTGTATGAAGACTGAATAATATTAACTCAGTTATGTACCCAAAACCAAAACAAAGTCCGTTTTTTCATTTTCACATTTTCTTCGTCTACACGCAGCCTTGTACTAGCAACAGAGTATGATGAGGGTTTGGGATGTTTCAACGATAAATGCAGCCCATACACGTAACATACCTGTCACACTGTCCTGCGTGTTCAAAACCCAAGTGTGAAATGTACACTGTACTTTGTTCTATCCTTTTCATAACCGATCTTTGTGAACAATGCCACAAATTGAAGATAAGAAATTTCTCTACAACTGTATAATTTAATATTTGTGCGTAGGAGCTATTGTTTCTTGAGTTAAGAGAAACCAAAAAGAAAAATGCAAACAGAGTCAATATGATGGATAGAAATGAGACTTCAAAATCTTCTTGAAACTAGATAGTGTATATGCCTCCTGATGTTTTGGTAGGCTGTTCCATCCGCAGTGAGTATGCAGAAACATAAAACGATTTATCTCCAAAACGATTTTCCCCATATGAATAGTGAAAAGAGAAGTATCCGATGATGAACGTTTAATGGGTCCAGTGGCAGGATTGAGTTTAGGAGAAAGAAAGTGTGTAAGGTAATCTGGTGCGTTACCCTGAGGACATTTGAAGACATAAATGCAGATCTTTAATTTGATTCGCTCCCGCATGGGTAACCAGTGCAGTCTGTCCATGAGAGGCGATGGGCTATCTCGCTTGTCAGCAGAGAATATAAGTTTAACCACGGATTTGTTTTGGAGAGATTGTAGACCATCCAGGTTTGGCCATGTTTGGATACATTACTCTAAATTTGCTTATTGTTTTATGACCTTTATAACAATACCATAAAGCCGGAATTTAGTTGAAAACTGAAACAGTATTTTCATTTTAGAGGAGCTAACGTGTGTCACAGTTGATTGAATGATGTACCGGCATCGTCTAAAAATACATTATTCGACCGATGCTCCTTGGGAAAGCGGAAGTAACATGGCATTATATTATATTTATGTGGCCTCATCATCACCGATCACTGCACTGCCTATATTTTTTTCGTATAAATGCTAGCTTGATTTAATTGGAATGGAATGACTTGCATACAAATGCATTTGTCACAAATTACACTACATTATTTTTACGGACTAAGATTTTTGCCACAGAACACCCCACCATAAGTGCATATTCAAGCAGTGTGTCTGTTTCCTACACGCATTGTTGGAGCACAACTTTATCAAGGAATATCCCTCTGTAATTGATGAAGTTAAAAGTATGCAATATACAATTGTTGCGTTCAGATTTCTTGTGTTTTCATGTATCCATCCAATAGAACATTACACACTGCAAAAAGGTTGCTTAAATATTTACTCAACAATTTACACAACGTTGTTCGAGTATGCAACCGCTCAACTGTTGAGTAAAATTTGCCCAACACCGTTGGATAACATGTTTTCACCAACAGTTGAACAATTCTAGTTACTCAAAAGTTGGGCAATTATATTCACTCAACAGTTGTTCAAGTATGCAACAGCTCAACTGTTGAGCATTTTTTAACCATTTGTTGAGTGTTTTATTGTTTATTGGTTGTGGGCTTTTATTTAGTGATTTGTTGGGTATTTTAAACCTATACGAACATGACGAAATAAGCTTATTACATGGACGAGCACAGAGATTTAGACCGATCTATCACATCATCTTCTTGACAGACTAAACTTCAAACATTCAAAACCAGACTCACAAAAAGCCTGTAAGATATGTCACAAACTCTGATGTTGATGCGGATTCACCGTTTTATTTACCAGATTATAATTTATCCAGATCCAGAGATCTCATCTCGTGCAAACAGTTGCTCGTGCATAAGACGCTATAATGATTTGAATGACGCAATCACGAAATTGGCTTTTTTGGACAACAGTTGCCTTAAATTCACATGTGTGTAACTTGCATCAACTGTTGCGTGATTTTCCTCAATGCCCATGCAACAGTTGCCAAAGTGGAATATTTTTGCACAACATATTTTAGCAACAGAAATAGTTTCCACCACATTTTAAGGACATTGTTTTTGACAAATTGCTCAAAGCTGGGGATTTTTTACTTTTATACAACGCCTAACTTTCTACATATATGGAATGAATTTTAATCAACACGTCAACCAACTGATGATAAAAGTACTTTTAGCAACGTATTTTAAGCAATTTTTTTGCTTATGCAGTGTAAAGTTATATATATAATACAAATTTGTACTTTTCTTTAAAACTCATACACGGCTTCCGACATCATATTCCTGCCTGCTTTGCTTTCCACGTGTCTAACATCAAACAAATGCAACTTCTAATACAATAGTATTTCTAAATTCGTAGACCAAACACTTCTAATAATCAACCAACACCCTTCCATTTCATAATACTAGTAGCTGCCCATATGTTATTTTTCGTTTGATCGCCCCTTTCCTTTTTAAAGGAATTTGTATTCGTAAATGAGATTGTTCGTAACTACGAGTTGCCGCAGAATCTTGTTTATATTGATTAGAGCTCAATAACACTATCTCACACTTATAGCCTTAATATTGAGCCGCGTGTGGAACTCAGTTTTAAATTCTCAAGCGTTTAGTTTCGCCTGATTCGAGCGGAAACACAGTCTCTCTATCTCTCTCGATTTACCGGTTATTTCGTGCATATGCATGAAGTACTGGTCCACGGTGCATACTTCTTACCAAATCTCCTGTAAACATAAAACCCGCTCGATGTCATAATACCAAGAAGTAATTCGTTCCACATAAACCTCAAACAGTGACGATATGACATTACGCTATAATACTCCACGCGTCATTGGAACGTCAACTATATAGACTGTGATTGTTATTTCACCCGCGTTATAGTCATGGTTATTTCAAGCCCAAGGAAAAGACGACATAAGTTTGGCATCGGCGCTGGGAACATCCCATTAAGAATATTTACTTAAAATTGTCCACATTGTCCACATAAATGACGCTTGCTCTGATTAACGCTGTTTTGTTAAGTATGTAAACAGCGCGGCGTTTTCGTAAGTTATTACGTATGAGAGTGCTGGGGAGCTTTGGGAGTACTTTGTCAGGCAAAATATGCTTTAAAACCAACATTACGTCGTAAAACGGGTGTTTTGGTATCAAGTTTAAATGTCAGCGAAGTTGACTGAAAAATAACACATCTATGTCATTTTAAAGGTAAAGTATGTAGTTTAATATAATGCAAATTGTATGAACGTCAGTTGAAAAAATGTCCTGCTGCGTTACTAACACTAACAGTCGATCGGGTACTATTACTCGAGTTTAGTCTGCGAGTTTAGGGGCCACTTCAAGAATGTTAACAGTTTCACACTATTTTAATTTTGAGTGGTAAAGTTCCACTTTTACTAGTGGTTCCATTAAGACCGGTTAATTATCCAGTGAAAATATCATATTGTGATATTCATTAGAGATAATGTGATCAATCTGATTATCCCGGGATTATTACAAACTGCAACAACGTGCCACGTCTTTCTCCAGCAGCAAAGTGCCACGTATACGATGACCCTTAATCTTCTAAAGTATTCCTTAAGGATCCTGAGATGAATCAGAGTCGTTCTCTGACCAGATGTGACGTCTGATACTATCCTAAGGGAGAAAGTGTGTCAATCTGCAGGCGTCAACAAGTGGAGAGTCATTTGTTGTCACGCACTCATCGGAATTGACTGGAATTGGGATAACAATTCCAATCCTGTGTTGTTTTTATATCCTATACTAACGTTATACTTCGTGATTTCGTGGATATAATAACAGTTTTTTTTATGGAAAGTAAAAAATGTGAGAAAGTTTAACTATTCTTAGCTTGTGGTAATAACAAAACTCATTCAACTATTTTAAAATAAGGTATATAGCTATAGCCAAATCCATACTGCATGACATTAGGGATGATACAGCTATACGCACATCTTACGCTTAATTACGGAGTATTAGAGATAGGTTAATATATTACTTATTTCCTGTTAGATCTATAAATACTCCGTCTTTTGACAGGAGTATTTTTGAGCAATTCTTTCTGAGCGATCTTGTTGTATCTGAACACGAATAAACCCGTTTTATAAGACGTGTACTCGAACCCAAATACTGAGATACACTCTGTGATTATACTGGATATGATAAACTCATCTTACAAATATTTGTGAGTGTGTGAATGAGGGGTACATCAATTTAATCTTGAATCTTGAGAAGTTTTTCCTAGTAGCGATAAATACTGATATTATCTTGGATCTTGGATGTGATAACCTCCAAAATACTCGATATTGAGTTTAAGCGGGAGGTGCGAAGGAATACGCCAGTAGAGTTAACCTGATATTATTTTGACAAACCCAAACACATCATGTACCGCGATTTATTTTACTTAAAATGTAGGTAAAGCCATCCTCAACCACGAAATGAAAATGCAATACTGCAACTCATGAGGAACTCAAGATATTTGCTCTTTTACATATTTTACTGTACCATTGCACTCGTGAGACACACAGTACAATAGATACAAATTGCCCGGCAAAAGATTATCGATTAACAATTACAATACGTGTGAGATGTAGATTATAAAACATTTAAAGAGATTATGAAGGATAATTGCTGAGCTACCTACAGTGCATTGGTACTTAATAATCGCTCGAGGCCTTGCATTCGTGCACAGCCCTCGAGCGCCGAAATACAAAAAAAATTGTAGTCAGTAACGATGCAGGGAAAAAGTGTACTTTAGGTCCCAGACACTGGTACCAGTGTCGCTAAATACTGGAACATAAAAGTTGCCAGTATCGCTCGATACTGTTACGAATTTATTGTTCCAGTCTTGGTCGATACTGGAACACAGCGATACTGGAACGTTTCCATGTTCCAGAATCGGGCGATACTGTTACACATGCTACCAGTAGTGATTTGTCCCAGTATTGAACGATACTGGTACGTAATTGTGTTCCAGTATCATCGTCCGATACTGGAACATTTTAAAGGTGCCAGTATCGTCCGATACTGGAACACTTGCATTGTACCAGTGTCGAACGATACTGGGTGTTCCAGAATCGGACGATACTAATGTAGTACAGTCCAGAATCCGGAACCTAAAGTACACTCTTTCCCAATACAGCATAACGCACCATCCCAAGAAGAAGGAAGATGGCTTGAAGATTGTAATATGAAGTCCAAAATTCCACGAAAAATATTGATATAGACGGAAGCGGCTATGAATTAAGTGACCCTCCATTTTAAATTGTGAAAAGTTTTGAAAATAGTATGCCATCACCCATTTGCTGTTATCCGTCTAAATCTTTGGAGATACACTGTATTTAGTGGGTATAAATGTTCCAGATCACATATACTCGAGATACTCCGTACCTATATACAATCATCATGATCATAGAAAGAAGTGTTCGAACACTGACCCTGGTTTGCACCTTGTAATTACCCTCTATCTAGCACGCGTTATTAGAGTCATATGCCAATTTGTTATTGACGGTATCAAAGTTCCCCTTCCACGTATCCCTTACCTCTCACAGCCTGCTCATGCCGCTTACAATTTGAATCAACATGAGAAACAATAAAATTAATAACGCGATTCCAAAAAAACATCCCGCCTACTCGCGTGTCAGGTAGTGCTTTGCTTTTTGTAGTCTCTCCGAGTTCTGCGATTCCATTCACCGGCATCATGTTCGAGATTGGACCTTGTAGAGTGTATTCTTTTTAATGATAATCTCTCTTTCTCACCAAAAAGTGCAGAAAATAGATAAGGTAAAATCATAATAGCGATTTCTATAGTGTAAGCTCGGTAACACACATGAACAACCAAATTAAAAGTTAAAAACATAAACAACTAATAAAGGTTGTTGCCAATCATTCCCAACACCCGCTTTGATTTATAACTATTTATATATAGTATGTCCCAAAAAGAATTAGCCCCCTTCAATACCCAAAAGTTCATTGTTTTTCTTCACGAAAATCGATTACATTAGGGCATTATTTTGAAATAGGCTTTAGCATATTTGATGTTCATAAGAACTTTAGATCATCAACTAAAATGCTGAGGGCAAAGTTGTGTACTTGATGGCATTCAGTGTTATCATTTACACATATTATACTTAACCTCAGATCACCAATTTTTAAAATAGTCAAACTAAAATGACTGTTACGCATTTAACCATAATCATTTTACTTACCACATGCCATTGTATACAATTATAGAAATATTTGTAAGGGTTTAAATCATGTTTTCGCTAGTAGCTAAGTCAGTAACGACGTAACAATTAATATTCATTAAACTCTAACATAGCTAAAGAATATCTCATGGTGATTAGCTGCTTTAGCAACATGATATTTCAGACTCAAGTAATCTGAGAAATTGTTTTTCACAATACTATTTATATTTATGCTATTCTAGTATTTCCTTAGTGTTGATTACATTTGGACTGTATTGTTTATTAATGATACCTCTTAGTGCCATCTCCATGAGTTTCCTAATTGGAAAGAACTGTTATTTTGCATAACGAAACCGGGAACCTGAGCCGCAGTGGCAAGGAAGATCTTGTGTACAGTCCAGCATGCTTAGCACGATGTCAAACATGTCAGTGTCAAACATGTCAGTGTGGTATCAGAGGGGATGCCTCCCCCCTCATTAACGAAAGAGAAAATGGAGTAGGCGGAAGGGTAAGGAGTAAGGAGAGCAAAAAATTGTAACAAAAAGTACCTGTAAAAGTATTTTGATTTGTGCCTACAATCATGTTATGGCGTGGATCTTGTTTAAGTTAGGGAACAGTTCCATTTGTACGCGATAAAAATTGCGAGAATGTTCCGGGCCCCGATGAGTTTTTTTATCAGGCCCCGATGAGATTTTTAGCGCGTACAAGCAAAGGATTATTTATCGAGTAGCGTATTACCGCTTGTTTAAATATAACGAAAGATAAGTGGTCGGTATGTAAATAGAGCTTCGGGTTATTTATTCTAGTTTTAAGGTACAAATTCAGCATTTCATGTTTTTAGAGATAATGTTATTGATTATGGATGTTTAACGTAAATTGTATTATCCTCGTGTATTTGCTAAACAATGTCCCGCTCTATTTGCTAAACATACCCCAGGGTATGGCAGAGGCCTCGTATCGGGCCCCGATGTCTATTTTATCGCGTATCAACTTGAAAAACATCGGGTCCAAAACATATCAGGCCCCGATACAGTCGCGATAAATTTATCGCGTATAAATGGAACTGCTCCCTTAGAATTAGAATGTGCACACTTTGTGTTTGGATTTTACTCCTGTTACTACCTATAGGAATAGTAGGCATGTGGGAAAATGCAAAAATTACTGCTTCAGAATGATGAAATGTTGCCTTAAAGATGCATAAAACCCAGGTGCGTCTAGGGATTTTGTCCCTGAACCCCACCAGGGGCCATAAGGCGGGCCCTGTACTCAACCCACTTGGTGTGGATGTTGTTAATAGTTAGAAATGAAATGCTTTGTATTTAGAGTTTAATCTTGAGGTGACACTGCTCAATTGAATCACTGTCGTTTTTAGAACCTCTTATCTTTGGAAATTTCACTATCTGATGATTAAATTCCACTCTCACATTCTTCAGACAACATATCTCCACTGGATTCTGACAGTGGAATGCTCGGAATCAGTCCTTTGAGAGCACATGTGGTCTAGTGGATAATGCTTGGGATTAATGATACAAAGGTTGTGAGTTCTAGCCCCGCTAGCTACGGCCAGTGTGTTTGTATCCTTGGGCAAGATACTTAGTCATGATTGCCTCGTCGACCCAACGATATTTGGGGAGCTGTTTAATCATAATCCAAGTATAGGGGTGATAGGGTGATCGCCGTTCAACAGGTTGTTAGTTGGTTTAGCCTCCTAAGTGTAGCGACAAAAGGGTTTCTGATAATTAAAAATGACAGCATCAATAAAAAAAATTAAAAGAAAAAAGAAGCGCTTTGGGACTTAGATGAAAAGCGCTATTATTATAAGAACTGTCTATTATTATTTTGAGGGATTTTGATAGATTGTTGATGACCCGAATTTATGTTATGGCAGTAGGCCTATGTGTCCACAACTACCCACTGTAGAAATGCCACTACTTCTTGTATACAAAATGCACAATATCTTTGGAGCTCAAATCTTTTGTTGATGCATACAAATTAGTTTTTTGTGGAGAGTAACACTATTTTAACATCCTGGGTATTTATTTTCTGGAAAAGGATGTTATATAGAGTTTACAGGAATGGGGTGAGCAAATTCACTTCTTACGACCAGTGGACTGTGCAGCACAGTGTACACCTAGCAACAAAAGTCCCTGACCAGGTGCTTTGAGGTTGGCTAATTCAAAATAGATAATCGGTACCAAAATTCGGAGATATACTTTAAATGAGCAAATTTCTTCTCCGGAGTTTGATACCTCATTCAACCAAATCGAATGGATACTTTTTAAGTTATGGCGGTTTCAATGACTGCGTATAACAACAGAAAAGTTGCACTAGGTACAGGAAATCATTGATGTGTGTGTGATTACGCACTAAAAATGTGTGTGTAAAGATAGCAAAGACTTTCATTCTTCACAGCTAAACACACCCTTTGTCCCGCAAATTGCAGTTATCACTCCAGACCCAGGGACTTTTGTTGCTAGGTGTATATTGTATATGGGGCAGCATAGGGATGAGTACTGTATGAATGAGGGTTACGAATAACAAGAACTGCATTGAAGTCACATCAATTATACGACTTGCAACAGAAGCCTTTCATTGCAATGTAATACGAATGGGAACCAGAAGACACTGGTACAGAAACCAGAAGTCATGTGATGAAAGTGAAGCATGTTGGTCATGCTCTAGAAATCTTCTTTGCCATAGTGATATGCGCAAAATGATAGGGCCGTGGGCAAAACCGCTCAGTTTTGTAAATATTTGATGGGAAAAGTATCCATCGGGGGAATGCGGAGATTTAATACATTTGATATCAGTCTGAAGATATGTGCGGATGTGCCTACCCACTATTAAAATTAAAATAACAATCGGTGTCTAGTTTATATCCGGCTAATATTTCTTATGTTTAAAAACAAACAGAAAAAAGTGTACTTTAGGTCCCAGATACTGGTATCCAGTATCGTTTAGTCAATACTAGATAGATCATAAAAGTTCCCAGTATCGCTCGATACTGGAAAGATTTTACTGTTCTAGTATCGGTCGATACTGGAACACATAATTGTGTTCCAGCATAGCTCGATACTGGAACGTTTGTTAGGTTCCAGTATCGGTTGATACTAGTACAAATGCTACCAGTAGTGATCTGTCCCAGTATTGAACGATACTGGTACATAATTGTGTTCCAGTATCGCCCGATACTTGCACATTTGATATGTGACAGTATCGACCAATACTGGAACACTGGCTTTGTACCAGTATCGAACGATACTGGGTGTTCTATTATCGGACGATACTAGTACAGTCCAGACTTAAAGTACACTTTTCCCAAAGACAATGACAATAGCCAAAATGAATACGGTAATAAAATGAATATATATAATACTACATTGAAACAATGCCGAAAATATATACAAATCAACCATATTTAAGGTGACGTACCGAATGTGTGTCAGGGCTTAAAAATACAGCCACACCTCAGCTCCAAACAGACATAGCCTCAAATCTGATAATAGTTGAACTCATCTTTAAAAAAACTGTCTCAACAAATCATTGTGCTTATAATAAATTCCTCTTCTTCATAAAGATAAATAATATACGACCGAGTTTGAATTTTAATAACCACAGATTCTTTAAAATGCACGACCACCAGGTGAATTCCATTGTGGACCGGATCTTCAAAAGATGACTAAATAAATACCGCATAGTCCAGGGCCGGAAACTCGTATTACGTTGATGGGACTGTTTATGAAATCTGCCACCAATTTATCACGGTTGTTTTGCCAGCCACAAAGTGACCACCTGTTAAATATTTGCACTGCCAAACCGATGTAACATCTTTTCTTTTGTTGACGTCAACGCAAGTATGTATCCCCTTCACTTTTGTGTGTTTATTGTTGTCTCATAATTTTATCACCGTGCTTGGGAAAATTCTATATGGTTTGGGAAATTGAAAGAAAATATAGCCGGATTTTATACACGTAATACACGTGAATGAAATAACTTTTTTTTCATTTCTAAAGCGGTTGCTATGTACAAAGAGTCGAGCATTGATATTAATAATTGAAGACGGATTCAGATTAAAGAAAAGCAGAATACCTTTTAAATTTAGAGTAAATACAAATCGTAACACATTTATGCCTATCATAGCGAATAATGTTTTCTACCATTAATTTGTTTTAAATATATTAAAACGTGTTGGAGATAGTGAAGACCACGGATAACAGCTTGTTAGTGTTTATCAAGTCATTCACTTACTTGCACTTGAAAGTTAATAATCCGATGATTACCGACATTTATCGAAATGTTCCGAAGTTTTATGGTAGATATTTTCTGACTGTCAAGACAATTTCGAGGTCGAACCCACTCTGTGAGCACTTATCAAACTGCTTTATACATTTCACGGACAAGGGCGCCGCTCATTAAATGACGTCACTCACATCATCGATATTTTCGTAACGCCAAAATTGTAGGGTTGAAATTCTAGGTCCAGTAAAATGATGTGCAATAAAATGATGTCGGCAATTCCCTTTGGGTACGGAATTAAACATTTTCTCCTTAAACACTTTCCACGCGGCTATTAGTTTTACCATATTCAAAACAAGATTTTTCAGAAACCTTTATCTTAATAGTTACTGAACCAATACTAGGCATGTTGGTACTTATTTTAATGCATTTGTCATGGCTATTCCAAATATTATGGTGACTATTCAATAACATTTTTTTGAAATGTTTTACCCTTAATCCCCATATAGGGAAAAACATGGTAAAATTGCCAAATTGGTGTAGCAAAATTATGGTTCGAACTAAAACAAATTGAAACATAATTTTTTCAGCACAATGCATTTCTATAAGGTCCCCATAATGACATAGTAAAAGCTCGAAAATATCAGAGTGGTAGAAATATGCCTAATTTGCATACACTTAAAATGGCCGCTAATTTGAAAATGTTGGCGGCCATTTTTTATTTATGCAATTTAAGATACACATATTAGGGCAGATATGTCACTGTAAGTCCTTTGAGACTTTATACATTCATAAAATATATGCTGAAGCTATTTAAAGTGCCATAACAACTATCTAAGATAAGAAATAAGTCCAAAACAATGAAAATGCTCAAATTAGCGGCCATTTTAAGTTTATGCAAATTATCATATTTCTAACACTCTGATATTTTCAGACTTTTAGTATGTCATTATGGGTACCTTAGAAATGCATTAAGCTGGAAAAAAATTCTATCAATTTGTTCTAGGTCGAAACATAATTGTGTTACACCAATTTGGCAACTTTACCATGTATTCCCCCATAGGGGGATAAAGGGTAGTGGGGTCTGAAGACCCCCTCCGAAAAAAAATTTAAAGTGCATATTTAATCATGTGGGGTCAAGTGGAATACATTTTGACCATGGCCAACTTGAACAAAATACCTTCCCTATTTACGCCCCGCCCTAATGGGTAACCAGTGCAGTCTGTCCATGAGAGGCGATGGGCTATCTCGCTTGTCAGAGAATCTAAGTTTAACCACGGCTTTGTTTTGGAGAGATTGTAGACCATCTAGGTTTGGCCATGTTTGGATACATTACTCTAAATTTGCTTATTGTTTAAAGACCTTTGTAACAATACCATACCAAAGACGGAATTTAGTTGAAAACTGAAACAGTATTTACATTTTAAAGGAGCTCACGTGTGACATAGTTGTTTGAATGATGCACCGCCATCGTCTAAAAATACATTATTCGACCGATGCTCCTTGGGAAAGCGGGAATTACATGGCATTATATAATTTTGTATGTGGCCTCATCATCACCGATCACTGCACTGCCTATATTTTTTTCGTATAAATGTGTAGCTTGATTCAATTGGAATGGAATGACTTGCATACAAATGCATTTGTTACAAAATACATTACATTACACATTAACGGAACACAAATTATTGTAGGCCTATGTATATTATGTTTACAGACTAAGATTTTTGCCACAGAACACCCCACCATAAGTGCATATTCAAGCAGTGTGTCTGTTTCCTACACGCATTGTTGGAGCACAACTTCATCAAGGAATATCCCTCTTTAATTGGTGAAGTTACAAGTATGCAATATACAATTGTTGCGTTCAGATTTCTTGTGTTTTCATCACGTACCATCCAATAGAACATTATAAAGTTATATATATAATACAAATTTGTACTTTTCTTTAAAAATCATACACGGCTTCCGACATCATATTCCTGCCTGCTTTGCTTTCCACGTGTCTAACATAAAGTAACAAATACTAATTCCAATGCATTGGTATTTCTAAATTCGTAGACCAAACACTTCCAACAATTCAACCAACACCCTTCCATTTCTTAAAACTAGTAGGCCTACTGCGATATGTTATTTTTCGTTTATCGCCCCTTTCTTTTTTAAAGGAATCTTTATTCGTAAATAAGATTGTTCGTAACTACGAGTTGGCGCAGAATCTTGTTTATATTGATTAGAGCTCAATAACACTATCTCACACTTATAGCCTTAATATTGAGCCGCGAGTGGAACTCAGTTTTGAATTCTCAAGCGTTTAGTTTCGCCGGATTTGAGCGGAAACACAGTCTCTCTATCTCTCTCGATTTACTGGTTATTTCGTGCATATGCATGAAGTAATGGTCCACGGTGCATACTTCTTACCAAATCTCCTTTAAACATAAAACCCGCTCGATGTCATAATACCATGAAGTAATACGTTCCACATAAACCTCAAACAGTGACGATATGACATTACGCTATAATACTCTTCACGCGTCATTGGAACGTCAACTATATAGACTGTGATTGTTATTTCACCCGCGTTATAGTCATGGTTATTTCAAGCCCAAGGAAAAGACGACATAAGTTTGGCATCGGCGCTGGGAACATCCCATTAAGAATATTTACTTAAAATTGTCCACATTGTCCACATAAATGACGCTTGCTCTGATTAACGCTGTTTTGTTAAGTATGTAAACAGCGCGGCGTTTTCGTAAGTTATTACGTATGAGAGTGCTGGGGAGCTTTGGGAGTACTTTGTCAGGCAAAATATGCTTTAAAACCAACATTACGTCGTAAAACGGGTGTTTTGGTATCAAGTTTAAATGTCAGCGAAGTTGACTGAAAAATAACACATCTATGTCATTTTAAAGGTAAAGTATGTAGTTTAATATAATGCAAATTGTATGAACGTCAGTTGAAAAAATGTCCTGCTGCGTTACTAACACTAACAGTCGATCGGGTACTATTACTCGAGTTTAGTCTGCGAGTTTAGGGGCCACTTCAAGAATGTTAACAGTTTCACACTATTTTAATTTTGAGTGGTAAAGTTCCACTTTTACTAGTGGTTCCATTAAGACCGGTTAATTATCCAGTGAAAATATCATATTGTGATATTCATTAGAGATAATGTGATCAATCTGATTATCCCGGGATTATTACAAACTGCAACAACGTGCCACGTCTTTCTCCAGCAGCAAAGTGCCACGTATACGATGACCCTTAATCTTCTAAAGTATTCCTTAAGGATCCTGAGATGAATCAGAGTCGTTCTCTGACCAGATGTGACGTCTGATACTATCCTAAGGGAGAAAGTGTTTCAATCTGCAGGCGTCAACAAGTGGAGAGTCATTTGTTGCCACGCACTCATCGGAATTGACTGGAATTGGGATAACAATTCCAATCCTGTGTTGTTTTTATATCCTATACTAACGTTATACGTGATTTCGTGGATATAATAACAGTTATGTTTATGTAAAGTAATAGATGTGAGAAAGTGTATTTTTTATACTTAGCTTGTGGTAATAACAAAACTTATTCACCTATTTTAAAAGAAGGTATATAGCTATAGCCAAATCCATACTGCATGACATTAGGGATGATACAGCTATACGCACATCTTACGCTTAATTACGGAGTATTAGAGATAGGTTAATATATTACTTATTTCCTGTTAGATCTATAAATACTCCGTCTTTTGACAATTCTTGCTGAGCGGTCTTGTTGTATATGAACACGAATAAACCCGTTTTATAAGACGTGTACTCGAACCCAAATACTGAGATTCACTCTGGGATTATACTGGATATGATAAACTCAGCTGATAAATATTTGTGAGTGTGTGAATGAGGGGCACATCAATTTAATCTTGAATCTTGAGAAGTTATTTCCTAGCAGCGATAAATACTGATATTATCTTGGATCTTGGATGTCAGGATGTGATAACCTCCAAAATACTAGATATTATATAGAGTTTAAGCGGGAGGTGCGAAGGAATACGCCAGTAGAGTTAACCTGATATTATTTTGACAAACCCGAACACATCATGTACCGCGATTATTTTTGCTTAAAAGGAAGGTAAAGACATCCTCAACCACGAAATGAAAATGCAATACTGCAACTCATGGGGAACTCAAGATATTTGCTCTTTTACATATTTTAGTGTACCATTGCACTCATGAGACACACAGTACAATCAGGGGTCTGCCTCTCAGCTTGCCGATAGGGTCCACTTTTAAATCGAACTTAGTCAGCATAGAATTGAGGGCGCTATACCGATCAGGCGTGATGATTGTAGCAGACGACGCAACGCTGGCCACGCGTCTCTCAGACGACCCAATTTGGCAACGGGAGTGCACCATTTTGAATTATTTTTAACAGCCATCGCCCGGTTAACGATAAAAATCCTTTTAATTATGATGTATTTGTCAAAATGATAGTTTAAAATTTGCGATTACGTGTTATTCACTACGAATTCAAAATTTAGGTTTCACGTGGCCACCGTCGTCTGTGTAAATCTACAGCGCCCCCAAACCTATGCTGACTAACATGCCGTTTAACATTGTTAAACGCGTTAAACGCCGGTCACCGACACATTCCGGACGATAACCATAATATATTCAAATATGCAAAAGGGTCCGTTTTCGCTACGTACGTTAGTATACGACTTTCCTATCCCAAAGTTAATAGTATCCCTGGTACAATACTCATACAAATTGCCCGGCAAAAAGATTATCGATTAACAATAACAATACGTGTGAGATGTAGATTCTAAAATATCTAAAGAGATTATGAAGGATAATTGATGAGCTACCTACAGTGCATAATCGCTTGAGGCCTTGCATTAGTGCACAGCCCTCGAGCGCACAGCCCTCGAGCGCCGAAATACAAACATTTTTGTAGTCAATAACGATGCAGGGAAAAGGTGTACTTCAGGTCCCAGATACTGGTACCATTGTCGCTCAATACTGGCACATAAAAGTTGCCAGTATCGGCGCTCGATACTGGTACGAATTTATTGTTTCAGTATCGGGCGATACTGGTACACATGCTACCAGTAATGCTTTGTCCCAGTATTGAACGATACTGGTACATAATTGTATTCCAGTATCGTCCGATACTGGAACATTTTAAAGGTGCCAGTATCGTCCGATACTGGAACGCTGACATTGTACGTGTCGAACGATAGGCCTACTGGGTATTCCAGAATTGGACGATACTAATGTAGTACAGTCCAGAATCCGGAACCTAAAGTACACTCTTTCCCAATTCAGCATAACGCACCATCTCAAGTCGAAGGCAGATGGCTTGAAGATTTTAATATGAAGTCCAAAAGTCCACGAAAAATGTGGATATAGACGGAAGCGGCTATGAATTAAGTGACCCTCCATTTTAAATTGTGAACAGTTTTGAAAATAGTATGCCATCCCCCATTTGCTGTTATCCGTCTACATTTTTGTAATTACCCTCTATCTAGCACGCGTTACATGCGTTATTAGAGTCATATGCCAATTTGTTATTGGTGGTATCAAAGTTCCCCTTCCACGTATCCCTTCCCTCTTGCTCATGCCGCTTACAATGTGAATCAACATGAGAAACAATAAAATTATACGCGATTCCAAAAAGACATCCCGCCTACTCGCGTGTCAGGTAGTGCTTTGCTTTTTGTAGCCTCTCCGAGTTCTGCGATTCCATTCACCGGCATCATGTTCGAAATTTGACCTTGTAGAGTGTATTTTTTTTAAAGATAATCACTCTTTCTCACCAAAAGGTGTAGACCATATAGGTAGGGTAAAATCATTATAGCGATTTCTATAGTGTAAGTTCGGTAGTTACGTTCAAGCCAAACGTGCAGCACAAGATAGAACAAAGTGGAGAAAGAACACTAAGAAGAGTGCAAATATGGTCGCCAATCATCAGTAGTGATGGAGGCATCAAGGCATCAAGGTAAGGTAAATTCGGTAGCACACATGAACACTGGGTGAACAACCGAATTAAAAGTTAAAACATACACAACACCCGCTTTGATTTATAACTATTTATATATAATATGTCCCAAAAAGAATTAGGGCATAATTGCCCCTTCAATACCCAAAAGTTCATTGTTTTTCTTCACGAAAATCGATTATATTAGGGCATTATTTTGAAATAGGCTTTAGCATATTTTGATGTTCATAAGAACTTTAGATCATCAACCAAAATGCTGAGGTCAAAGTTGTGTACTTGATGGCATTGGGTGTTATCATTTACACATATTACACTTAACCTCAGATTACCAATTTTTAAAATACTTAAACTAAAATGACTGTTGTGCATTTAACCATAATCATTTCACTTATCACATGCCATTGTATACAATTATATAAATATTTGTAAGAGTTTAAATCATGTTTTCGCTAGTAGCTAAGTCAGTACCGACGTAACCATTAATATTTATTAAACTATAACGTAGCTAAAGAATATCTCATGGTGATTAGCTTCAGCAACATGATATTTTAGACTCAAGTAATCTGAG
Source organism: Ophiura sarsii (assembly GCA_035610835.1). Classification (NCBI taxonomy): domain Eukaryota; kingdom Metazoa; phylum Echinodermata; class Ophiuroidea; order Amphilepidida; family Ophiuridae; genus Ophiura; species Ophiura sarsii. The sequence goes on along the minus strand of CM069441.1, from coordinate 93,509,640 downwards.
AAATTGTTTTTCACAATACTGTTTATATTTATGCTATTCTAGTATTTCCTTAGTGTTGATTTCATTTGGACTGTATTGTTTATTAATGATACATCTTAGTGCCATCTCCAGGAGTTTCCTAATTGGAGAGACCTGTTATTTTGCATAACGAAACCGGGAACTTGAGCCGCGGTGGCAAGGAAGATTTTGTGTACAGTCCAGCATGCTTAGCATCAGGGTTTCCACAAAAAACACGATGTCACACATTTCAGTGTGGTATCAGAGGGAATGCCCCCCACCCCTCATTGAAGAAAGAGTAAAAAAGAGTAGGAGGAAGGGTAAGAAGTAAGGAGAGACAAAATAGTAACAAAAAAGTACCTATAAAAGTATTTTGATTTGTGCATACTGTTATGGCGTGGATGTTGTTTAAGTGATAATTGGAATGTGCACACTTTGTGTTTGGATTTTACTCCTGTTACCTACCTTTAGGAATAGTAGGCATGTGGGAAAATGCTAAAAGTACTGCTTCAGAATGCTGATCCATGTTGCCTTAAAGATGCCTAAAACCCAGGTGCGTCTAGGGATTTTGTCCCTGGACCCCACCAGGGGCCATAAGGCGGGCCCTGTACCCCACCCACTTGGTGTGGATGTTGTTAATAGTTAGAAATTAAATGCTTTGTATTTGGAGTTTAATCCTACGGTGACACTACTCAATTGAATCACTGTCGTTTTTAGAGCAGCTTATCCTCAGAAATTTCACCATCTGATGATTAAATTTCACTCTCACATTCTTCAGACAACATATCTCCACTGGATTCTGACAGTGGAATGCTCGGAATCAGTCCTTTGAGAGCATGTGGTCTAGTGGATTCATAATACAAAGGTTGTGAGTTCTAGCCCCGCTACGGATAATGTGTTTGTATCCTTGGGCAAGATACTTAGTCTTGATTGCCTCGTCGACCCTTGCGATATTTAGGGAGCTGTTTAATCATAATCCAAGTAAAGTGCTGGTGAGCGCCGTTCAACAGGCTGTTGGCTGGTTTAGCCTAGCGCCAATGTAAGAACTGTCTATTATTATTATTATTATTATTATTATTATTAATATTTTGAGGGATTTGAATAGATTGTTGATGACCCGAATTTATGTTATGGCAGTATAATGTGTCCACAACCACTCACTGTAGAAATTCCACTGCTCCTTGTATATAGAATGCACTTGACTCAATCTCTTTGGGGCTCAAATCTTTTGTTGGTGCATACAAATTAGATGTTTGTAGAAAGTAACACTATTCTAATATCCTGGGTATTTATTTTCTGGAAAAGGATGTTATTATACCGGGTGGTTCAAAAAAAAGTTGACCCAAGTTCTAGGAAACTTTTCAACTACATTTTATATTTTCAGAGAATTTGTGTTTACTTAGTCTTGATCAGTAGTAAGTTTTGAAATTATCCTGAATAAATGGTACATTTAGCTTGGTTGGTTCTTCAGATATGGTTCATTACAGAGAGCATGCACAAAACTGCCTTGTCCACGGGAGCGTCCTTTAGTACTTACAGATATATTCGCAAAGTGGACTTACACACGATTGGTCACAAATTGTGAAAAAAGGAGACAATCTGAAACATCTGCCTAGTGCATCCATTACCTACCTACGTACCTACGTTTCTTTGTTGAATGTAAATGGCACATAAGCACAGAGATTGGGATATTTTGTGAGGGCGGGCTTTTCAATTCTGAATCTAAAGCATGCTGTTTTGTTGAAGATCAAAACTAAATGACGCTCACGTGGACAAGTCAGTTTTGTGCATGCTTTCTGTAATGAACCATATCTGAAGAACTAAACAAGCTAAAAGCGCCATTTGTTCAGGATAATTTCAAAATTTACTGCTGATCAAGACCAAGTAAACTCAAATTCTCTGAAACTATAAATGTGGTTGAAAAAGTACTTTGAACTTGGGTCAACTTTTTTTTGAACCACCCGGTAGAGTTTACAGGAATGAGGTGAGCAGATTCACTTCTTACGACCAGTGGACTGTGCAGTAAAGTGTATATTGTATATGGGGCAGCATAGGGATGAGTACTGTATGAATGAGGGTTAAGAATAACAAAAACTGCATTGAAGTCACATCAATTATACGACTTGCAACAGATGCCTTTCATTGCAATGTAATACCAATGGGAACCAGAAGACACTGGTACAGAAACCAGAAGTCATGTGATGAAAGTAGAGCATGTTGGTAATGCTCTAGAAATCTTCTTTGCCATAGTGATATGCGCAAAATGATAGAGCCGTGGGCAAAACCGCTCAGTTTTGTAAATATTTGATGGGAAAAGTATCCATCAGGGGAATGCGGAGATTTAATACATTTGATATCAGTCTGAAGATATGTGCGGATGTGCCTACCCACTATTAAAAATAAAAATAACAATCGGTGTCTAGTTTATATCCGGCTAATATTTCCTATGTTTAAAAACAAACAGAAACTAGATCTTGCTCTGGTCTAAGACCAGGTTACCTTGATTTTTTATGAGAAAATGATCCCTAGTGACCTCTTCTTGACCTTTGACCTGGTTATTATGATTGACTTTTTTCTTGGCTTATCAATGCGCACAAGAAGAAACAAGTCCGGTTAAAATCGGAGAATGTCTTCAATTTTAACCCTGTATAGGTCAATGACCCCTAGTGACCCCATTTGACATGTCACTTTTAATACAGGAGCAACCTATATGAACATTGATTAAGAGGAATCATTTGACCAATTCTGACAATCATCAGTCATTTCCTCTCGGACAAGTAGCATTTTGAGTGAATGGAGTGAAAATTTACTTTTTAACCCCTAGTGACCCCAAACATTTTTCGATTTTTAAAACCAGAGTATTATTTATGGGGATGGTAATCGTGAATATGTTGACCGAGTCTGAAGTTCCTGTGTCGTTTCATTAAAATGCAAGAGCGTTTTAAGTGAAAATCACATTTCGACCCCTAGTGACCTTTTCTTGACCGTTGACCACAAACTTATGATTGACTTTTTTCTTGGCTTATCAATGCGCACAAGAAAAAAGTAGTCCGGTTAAAATCAGAGCATGTCTTATGTTTTACACCTGTATAGTTCAATGACCCCGTATGACCCCGTATGACATGTCACTTTTAATCGCTGAACACCCTATGTCTGCATCGACCCAAGGAATCTTTTGACCCATTATAAAAGTCATCAGTAATTTCCTCTGAGACAAGATACATTTTAAGTGATCGAAGTGAAAATTAACATTTTGACCCCTAGTGACCCCTTCTTGACCTTTGACCTGGTCAATATGATTACCTTATTTTCTTGACTCATCAATCTAAACAAGATGCAATAAACCCGGTCCAAATCGGAGCATGTCTTAACTTTTACCCCTGTAAAGTTCAATGACCCATAGTGACCCCGTATGACATCGCTGAACACCCTATATGTGCATGGACCCAAGGAATCTTTTGACCAATTGTGAAGGTCATGGCAGAGATACAGAACCTCGATTTTTGGAAAAAATCAAGGTAAAAAGTGTACTTTAGGTCCCAGATACTGGTATCCAGTATCGTTCAATACTAGAACATAAAAGTTCCCAGTATCACTCGATACTGGAACGATCTTACTGTTGATACTGGTACAAATGCTACCAGTTTAATAATAATAATAATAATAATAATAGATTGTTCTTATAAGGCGCAAATAAATCTTCAGTATAGTGATTTTTCCAAGTATTGTGTTCGAGTATCGCCCGATACTGGCACATTTGATATGTGACAGTATCGACCAATGCGGTACTTTGTACCAGTATCGGGTGTTCTATTATCGGACAATACTAGTACAGTCCAGAATCGGGGACTTAAAGTATACTTTTCCCAAAAGACAATGATAATAACCAAAATGAATACGGTGATAAAATGAACCCTGATAGCACACTGAAGTCGGCCCGACGTCGCGATATAGTCGGCAGTTGAAGTCGGCCGAACGTTGGCTCGACAGTCGGCTGCTCACACGGCCTACGTCGGGCCGACGACGTCCAATAGAGGTTGTGCCTACCTCGGGCCGACTCCCAGCTGACGCCGACCTGCCGACTGCAATGCACCGTCGGCCCGACCGTATGTAGGCAACGTCAGGCCGCGGTCCGTTGGACCGTACCTCCTACTAATTGCCGACTTCGGGCCGACTTTTTTTCCTACGGTTTTAAACTACGCTGAGCCGCGGTCCGTTGGACGTACTTCCGACTTATTGCCGACTTTGGGCCGACTTTTCTCTATAATTACGGAGACAATACTAGGCATGCTTGTACTTATTAAATTCATTTTTCGTGGCAATTCCAATGCAAATAAATTATTTGGATATTTTTGAAACATTCTGTGAACTTTTGCAACTGTCGTCTGCAGTCGCCTGCCGCGTGGAAAGTATTAACAACTATCACAATATGAATACAGTAAAACCTCGTTTTTGAATAAACTACCTTGACTCTTTTCACGCAAATTAATGATATGGATATGTTTGAAACATTTTGTGAACTTTTGCGCCTGCCGCGTGGGAAGTATTTACTATCACAATATAGTACAGTAAAACCTCGTTTTTAACAAACTACCTTAACTCTTTCCACGCAAATTAATGATATGGATATTTTTGAAACATTGGCCCGACCGAGTATCAGCAATAGGCCGTGGTCAGTTGGACCATTTTCCGACTAATTGCCGACTTTCGGCCGACTTTAGCTATGGTCAGTTGAACCATTCTCCGACTAATTGCCGACTTTCTGCCGACTTTAGCTATGGTCAGTTTAACCATTCTCCGACTAATTGCCGACCGTTCTGCCGACTTTAGCTATGGTTATTTTAATGCAAAAGAAAACGTACCGTATCGTACCGAAACAAATCTCATCTCTTTTGATTTTTCCCAGCTATTCAGAATCTATTTTGATGCAAAAGAAAACGTACCGAAACAAATCTTATCTCCTTGGATGATTCTCAGCTATTCCTCACGATTCATTATCAGTCTGATGACTTGAAATTTTCAATTCCAATGACGTCTATAGGTGACCATGCAGTGTCGGCGTACGCTGAAAAATCACGGTGTACAAGAAATAACCACGATTTCTGATACAATATAACACACCGGAAATCGCGGGTATCCCATGCAACATCGTAAAATGCACTTGAAGTGTTGAATATATTGCGATTCTGCATTATTCCCCCATCAAAATCTACCATCAAATACCATCATCTTCGCTGAATTGACATATAATTCCTCCAATTCATTTGACAGCAACACAAAGTATCGCTAACGTGTCTATGACAAAATGGCGACCAACTGCACGTGGTAAAGTCCCGGGTAAAGTGAGTGTATGATTTGATACGCGTATTCGTTAAAGTTAATATTTATTCAATCATCAATTTGATCTTAAAATTGTTGCAGATTGTACTTATAATAAATTCCTCTTCTTCATAAAGATAAATAATATACGACCGAGTTTGAATTTTTAATAACCACAGATTCTTTAAAATGCACGACCACCAGGTGAATTCCATTGTGGACCGGATCTTCAAAAGATGACTAAATAAATACCGCATAGGCCAGGGCCGGAAACTCGTATTACGTTGATGGGACTGTTTATGAAATCTGCCACCAATTTATCACGGTTGTTTTGCCAGCCACAAAGTGACCACCTGTTAAATATTTGCACTGCCAAACCGATGTAACATCTTTTCTTTTGTTGACGTCAACGCAAGTATGTATCCCCTTCACTTTTGTGTGTTTATTGTTGTCTCATATTTTATCACCGTGCTTGGGAAAATTCTATATGGTTTGGGAAATTGAAAGAAAATATAGCCGGATTTTATGCACGTAATACACGTGAATGAAATAACTCTTTTTATTTTATTTCTAAAGCGGTTGCTATGTACAAAGAGTTGAGCATTGATATTAATAATTGAAGACGGATTCAGATTAAAGAAAGCAGAATACCTTCTAAAATTAGAGTAAATACAAATCGTAACACATTTATGCTTATCATAGTATTAGCTAATAATGTTTTCTACCATAAATTTGTATTAAATATATTAAAACGTGTTGGAAGATAGTGAAGACCACGGATAATCTGCAACTATATGACTTTTTTACGACGATAAAACTCCAAAAGCTTTCTGCATGTACTTTATAGAAAGCTAATAATAGGTATTTACTGGAACTATTATTTATTTTTTCTGATCATGAATAGTGATATATTTCCTTATAAAAATGTTCATCAACATGGTCCGACCTCAGCCTGACTTGACTGGGAAATAATTTAGTTATGCAAAAAAATCTACGGTAGGTTAATTTTGTTTTAAATAATCAAAAACGACGATTGCGGGAATCGAACCGTGTCTCTCCGTGTACAAAAACATTCGCTCTACCTTTGAGCTAACAGAAGGTTTCATACTGAGTGACACGGGGATAATGATGTCACGGTCAAACAGACACAGGGCGCAACTATTGAGGAAAATCTACATTTTGTCGACTATGTAGGTCTACATTCGGACTCAATGTACTGTTTTAACAACGATCCTAACTGAATATTCTCAATGGAAGGGGAAAACCCTTCCTATTATACATGATAACGTCGCAAACCACCAAATTCTTGGAGATAGCGAAGACCACGGTTAGTTAATGGTGTGTCAAATTTTAATATAAAATATATGATTTTTACAAAAAATCTCATAAAATCTCTAGATAGGAACAAAATACGGAAATTGTGTCAACATAAACTGCGCCAATAAAGTATCTAAACACTTCCAAATGGTCAGATTTATCGGAACCTGAAATAGTATGCAAAAAAATAATTAATTGATTCGATTCGATTCACAGTTATCTTTTGCGCATTTTGACACCTCTTTTGTTGCGCTACGATGTTGTTTGGCGGATTTATGGGCACTTGAGTGGCTTTAAGGTCAATTTTAATTCAATGATTACAGCACTTACAAAATTCCAAAATTCAAATCAAACAACTTTCTTGAGTCCCCCCTGAAAGTGAACTGAGAGTAATGCAATTACTACATTACTATTAAAATATTTGCATTGGTCTGAGTTCAATTTTCCTTATGTCTTATGCATAAGTCACTTAAACGTATGAATCATGCGTACTAGTTTTGCGGTGTTGCCTAAAGGTTCAGTCACACAGAAGACAGCTCCCGACCCAACCTCTTCCCAACTACACAAGACCAACATTTTTTCCCAAAATCGGCTGAAATCTTGTTCAAACTTGCACAATTTACATTTTGGATCCCGACCAGGGATGAGCAGGGATGATTAGCATACGATCTTCCCCGCCTTCAACAAGACAAGAGATGCTGAATCGCCTAACAGTAGGCGACAGCATCATGAAATCAACAAGATCAAGCATGTTTAATCGGCGACGCCACTTGTTCAGTCACTGATCAATCGCCGACCTTGACACGACGGCACAAGTTGTGACATGTTGCTGTCTAGACATAACCTTCTTTTTTACATGAGCAGTTGGCTACAAGTCGGCGACTAATCTTCTGTAGTCGCCGATTTTAACATGTCATGTTGGCTTGCATCTTCTCTTCCGCTTGGAGCAGACTCATTGCCGACCACTTTCCAACTACACAAACCGACTCATGAAACCGCTTATGTGTCCATGCCGACCTTCCCGATTAAAACAACCCGCCACGATTTTTTAAGGCTGTGAGAAAAAATCGTGGCGGTTTTGTCAAATTAGCCACGTGGTCCCGACCACACAAGACTGCAGAAGAGTGCACAGGACAGTCCCAGACCTTGCCGAAACTTCACATGAAAAAAGAAAACTGCTCACGATTTTCGAATAATGGCCAATCGTGACCAGTCTTGAGCAGTCTGGAAGTGGTTTTCTAGCAAATAATCGGCTGTATGACTGAACCCTAACATGTGGATATTGTTGTTTACATTTATATGTGTATTGATGAAAGCGAACATTGTGTTTGGGCATGAAATTAGTCGGACACTTTGTTAAAGCAGATTTTCTTGCAGATTTACATTTCTGATCATAAACTGATTTACAGGGTGAATGTTTCCTAATTGCTTCAAATCATGGTTTTTAGAGTGAATTTAGAATACAAATAAGTAATTAGGAATCGAATCGCTCTGTAACTCAGAATATATTTATAATTTGTGATCAGAAATGTACATATGCAAGAAAATCTGCTTTCATAAAATATCAAGGATAGAGGGCGTCCCATGGAAAAGATCGCATAAAGTGCCTTTAACCTAAGAATCATGTATATAGTTTTAAAAGAAACATTGTTGTCTGTAATAGCAATTGAAATCATTGATGATGATCAATATTATGTCTGATTATCTGCCTCCGTATTTTCAACCTCTTCTTATCGATTGTGTCTTGACTACCTTTGAGCGATATTAAAAAGTTCGCTGCACAAATGTCAACATTCAAATGGCATTGTATTTGAACAGCAGGGAATGTACCAATACAAACAAGAGTCGGACTTTGATATGCTTGGGTTTACTTCATCTTAAATTGAGGTTTGAAAGGCAAGTTGACGTATCATTAATATTGCATATACAAAGGAAACACACATTTTGAAAAAGCACCGATCAAAAATGTACCGTATATAATAGATTGAAATAGATCTTTAACATGCCCTTATGTCTTAAGCAACACACAAATGGGGTCAAAGAGTATGTAGCCTGTGAGTAACCTGCATTTTACAGTTTGTTTGATGATTCCAAGGGCGAAGTTATAAAAAAATACGCTAAAAGCTTTAGAGTAACATTAACTTTTACCCTAGATTAATACTAGACTGAATCCTTCTGGTCTGCACACAGCCCCTACGAGGGTGCTCAAAAGTGAAGACTGAAAACAAATACAGTTCCAAAAGGGTGCGCTGATAAACAAGTGAATAGACATGAGCTTATTCACGCAATATCACGCCCACTGCGTCTGTGGTTTCACGCAGGTTTATGCAAAGCGTGACGCGGTTGGGCGCACTGATTTACCTCCCACGGCGCAGCGTAACGATCGTGAAAATTGCTACAGTTTAAATTTGACCACTAGGAGCTTTGGCGTTGTTGTCGGGCAGACTTGCGCATGGGCAGTTAAGTCAGAAGTGACCGGAAGTGTTGTGACTTTCCACGACACTTCTGTTCATTATTTTCCGGATTCTCTTCCTAGTCCCTCGATTGGTCCGCCATTTTTAAATATGGCGACCAAATAGAGGGACGCGGGGACCCAGTCTTGATTTAGACAAAGTACTTATGAAAATTGATTTGATACCTAGACAATTGTTGCCTTGTCTCCAAAAAAACCCCAATGTAACCAATTTTAATAGATTATTTGCACGCTTGTTGGTGTAAAATAATACTCTGCTGCCATCGTTAAAGTCAACTTTGCGTATTATTGTAGTCATATCATTATCTAGGTAACAGATCAAAATTAAGATGTAGTGCAGCAATTTACGTTTTATTTCTTAACGTGGTGTTTAATAACAACAAGGGATGCATGTAGATGTTGATGTAGATGTAGATGAGATCACCCTAATCGTTGAGATCCTCACCATTAAGTGTGGGGATGGGGTTGGATATGAGGTAGTAGATAGTGCATGCTCTACACAAGAGTTAATTACAAAAACATCTCTTGAAAATTGTGTAATATAGACCTATTGTCGTGAAATGATAATCATGTTATTTCCTGATTGTAAACATGGTTCCCAATGGCCACAAGGGATTCATTGCTATAATAGGATATCATGACAAAATGGAAGGTAAAATAATCCGATTTCCTTCAAATGTCAAACGAGTGTCCTTATTTGGTCAGCTAATATGTCTCTGTCAGCAATTCCCTTTGGGTAAGGAATTAAACATTTTCTCCTTAAACACTTTCCACGCGGCTATTAGTTTTACCATATTCAAAACAAGATTTTTCAGAAACCTTTATCTCAATAGTTACTGAACCAATACTAGGCATGTTGGTACTTATTTTAATGCATTTGTCATGGTGATTCCAAATATTATGGTGACTATTCAATAATTTGGGCATTTTTTTGAAAATGTTGTGACATTTCGGAAGTGTCGTCGCAGATTACTGCCGCGTGGAAAGTGTAAAAATACAGGTCCTGTTAACAAACTATTTAGCATTACTCAAATATTGACACATGGAAGTTACTTTGAATAGAAAACAACGCACGTACCAATAAACGTGTGTAAATATTAATGCGTCACATTTATCTTCTATTTATATCCTGCGTCAAGTTAATGTATGGCGACCTGTTTAATGATGCCTCAAAGAAAGGCGTATTATCTGCGTGATAATGTCAACCACTTAACCCATTTCAACACAATGTTACGCTATAACCACACTTGCAAGACTTAAAGAACCATGCATTTATTGTAAGCCTTCGATAGACGTTGAAAGCTAACTAAAGTGTTTAAACTAAGTTTGGCAAAAGGTTTTTTTGTTTCTGTAAAATCCAAACTAGATTTGTTATCAAAATACATTGCCAGGCAGAATATAAAAATTCCAGGCGCATTCACGAATCAACTCAAGTTGGCGCCCATTACACTCACTGCTCATACGGCGATACTTAACTATCTTGACGTCGTTTCGAGCAATTTGTTTTCGTCCGCCAATATAAAAAACATGAGAGATTAGAAAAAATGGCGGTCATGATTGAGCCACAGACGAGGAATAACGGCGACATAGGGGTATATCCATCAACCAATGTAATGACAGCGGAGGTCGTTGTAGAACGGAGTAGATGAAGTAAGCATCTTGTAATTGTTGATTGCAAACTATGGCGATCAAACAATCCCCGGAGACTAGGCAAACACTTCGCTTGTCAATTTCGAGTCAGTGTGGGGGTGTAGGGGTGTGTGTGTGTGGTTGGTGGGGGAAAAACTAGAAAATACTAAAATCTCGATACCTTGAAAGCTTGTGAATGAAGAGGCGACATGGCATCCAGGGGTGTTTTCGATCCTCCTGCCAAATAGCCGCTAGGACAACGTACAGTTATACCGTATTACAAACACATCGACTTTCGATCACCTGTAGATTTCAAAGGAAAAACAGCTAACCGAATACGACTTTCCTGATTGAACGAGAAGTGGGCAAGTTTATCTTAAATTACAGCTCTTAAGCGATGATGGGGTCGCATTATCGTTAAGAAACGTCGGAAATGGCTTGCCAACGCCGTTTGCTAACGTCACAGGGAATAAAAATACCTCATGCGCGTACGGCCAGTCCGAAGGCTTTTACTGCCTCACTATAGCACTAAGTTTCTCCTCATGCATATTTCATAAGGCAACTGGACCCTGCAGACAGTTCTTAACAAAACCGCCTCTTTTTTCCCTTTCGTCATCTCACGACATAAAAGCTTTTAAAAACAAGCTTCGGCCCTTTCAGTTAAATGTTTTTGTTGACATAATGCCAGCACATTTAACATCACGGTCTGTTAAACCTGCCCTCGGATCTCCACATCGCTGCTGCATGTCAAGACTTTTAGAACCGCTTCTAGACAGACCTCTTTGTCACTCAACTTAAAAACAATCTCAATTTGAGGATACAAGAATCGGGATGAAGTTCCCTCTCTCCGGATACTAATTGGGATTTATGTTACAAACTAAACTCTGTGGGCATTTGTATGCATCCAACAAAATTGCACTCGGTACAAAAATCGTGTCCAAATTATAATCTCTACGCAGACGACAGAGAAAGAAATATGTGCAGAGATTAAAAATAGCTTTGTTTTATTCTTCACATTGCTAGGCGTTGCTTGAAAATGCTCTAGGCAAGTAATAGCGTTATTAACTGAAGCAATCAAATGATTAAATCCCATTGTGCGGTCCCAAGAGGTACTAACTCGTTGCTTCATATTTGAACGGAAGTTCTGCAACAAAGCAGGAGCGGCAGCAGTTGAGTGCTCCGTATAATTGACATGTGAGATCAACGTTCACGTGAAAGGGTGGCAGTGTGGGAAAAGGGAAAATTAAAATGTAATTAGAGTGTTCATACTAAATAACAACGCATATCATAAGCACCCTTGATTGCCGTTTCATTACATTTCAATAGTTTTTGAATTCATTTGTTTTCCATAACATATCATCATGCCTATAAAACTCTAATACCATAATACTGAAAATTTAAACATCAATGCATGGAATTTCGAGCCTTTGAATAATCCAAATATAAATATTGCTATATTTTGGGGTAGATGTGCGTTATGTAGCAATAATTACCGTCTTACACACTTTGCATATGATAAACTAACAAACGTGGTCGTTATGGCACAACATGCAACATGTACTCTATACAAGATGTAGTCTACTCTATTTCGTTGATGTCATATTTAAGGACAAATAATCGATAAGTTTGAATATAATTTTTAATGGACACACGTCACATATCTGGCTGGCCACAGTTTAAACGCAATCGGGTGCATTTGCGATCAGCTCATGGCGCATGCTTTTGAAACTTACAAAATCCCGGTAACCAATCAGCATCGTGAGATCGAGCTTACGTGATGCACATAATGTGATGTGTGTCCATCGAATATAACTTGGGGGGAAAAAGTGTACTTTATGTCTCAGATTCTGGACTGTACCAGTGTCGTTCGATACTGGAACAGCCAGTATCGTGCGATACTGGTACAAAATCATTGTTCCAGTATCGTCCGATATTAGCACCTATAAAATGTTCCAGTATCGGACGATATTGGAACAAAATTATGTACCAGTATCGTTAAATACTGGGACAAATCACAACTGTGAGCATGCGTACCAGTATCGCCCGATAGTGGAACATAAAAACGTTCCAGTGTCGCTCGATACTGGAACATATTTGGTTTTCCAGTATTGAACGATAATGGTATACCAGTATCTGTGACCTAAAGTGCATTTTCCCCCAAACGTTATACTTGGGTGGCATTTAATTCAATGGACGCACATCATATTATTAGGTTGACTTTTACGCGGGGCTTATCGCCCACGTGTTTCGCATCCGTGTTGTGCATCACGTAAGCTTGATCCCACCAAACAGTTACCTTTTTAAAAGACATTTTGGTATCAAAATGTGCCGAAAAGATTCTTCCAAATGTCTATCTAGCCTGTTTGGTAAACAAATAATCGAAAGTTACTTTAAATGACCTAAACAAAGTGTACGACTTTTTTTTGTTGAGCACTTTATATTAACTGCAAAGTATGTTGCATAACGATGTTGCTCTCCCAACTTAAGCTCTCTTTTTTTTAAATATCACAGAATGTGTCTTTTTTTGTACTAAATACCGATCGGGGTGTTTCTATTCCTTCTTCAAAGTCCGTTCTAACCAGGCGTTATAATTTGTTGAAGACAAATTTTTAAAATCGAATTGTATATATTGTGAGGTATGCCGGGATTGGTTTAATTTTATTCTTTGTTTCACCGAAGTTGAATGATATGAAACGTTGTACGTGAAAACTTTGTTTACCGTATTAGATAAACAAATGTAAAATCTTCTTCATCACAGGAATACTCCACAGTGATATCAAGTTAACAAATGAATTCTTGGTATCGGAAGATAAAAAGTCCCTGACCAGATGTTTTGATGTTGGCTAATCCAAAATCAATAATCGGTACGAAACATCTGAGATATGTATTTAATAAGCAAATTTCTTCTGCATAGTTTGGTACCTCATTCATAAAAATCGATTTGATAGTTTTGAAGTTATGATCGTTTCAATGACCATAACTACCAACAAAAGTGGGGTTTTAATGGGATATCATTTCTTAGTGTGTGATTACGCATTGAAAATGTGCGTGTGTGTACAGACTCCCTTTCGATACCTGTTACCCATTCATCCAGATACCTGACTGGTTCAGATAGCACACAGTGGACAATAATAATCAATGGTATCCCATAGGAAACCAATCCCAGTGCAACTTTTTTGTCGTTAGTCGTGATCATTGAAACAATCATAACTTCAATGCTATTCACTTGATTTTTATGGATGAGGTATCAAACTTCGGAGAAGAAATTTGTTTATTAAATGTATATCTCTGACTTTTGGTACCGACTTTTGATTTTGGATTAAACAACATCAAAGCACCTGGTCAGGGACTTTTTGTGTTAGGTGTAGACATTTAGTGAGTCACAATACATCACGAACGTCTGTAACTTTCAAAGCCAAGCATGGACTTGCACCACAATACATCACCGAACTCATAACAGACTACACACCAGCTACATCAGTTTCGCTCAGATCATCATCACAACATCTGCTCCAACCTGGACCTAGGACTAATACACGGTACTATGGTGACAGATGTTTCACTGTAGCAGCGCCATATTTGTGGAACCGGTTGCCACCTTCACTTCGCTGCGACATGTCCTTGGCAGAATACAAATCAAAACTGAAAACTCACCTTTTTAATTCTGCCTGTTGAAATTGACTCTTGCCGGTGTTCCTCTATGCTTAGGTTGTCATATAATGCGTGTATTGCGGTGTTTTATATAATAGTTTATTATGGTCTATACCGACATGTGTTTGCTTTTTAATGTATATTATGCTCATTTTTGGTTTTAGTTTTATATATATATATCTCATTGTACTTTTTATTCCTATGAGCACACTTGTATATTTTGTGTGTGCTTTTTATGTTTTTATTGTACAGCGCATCGAAACTTTTTGTATTATGCGCTTAACAAATGTAATTTATTATTATTAATTTATTATTATTAAACGTAATGATGTTTTAATTTTCATTAGTATTATATTTGTCATCGCTTGTGGTTTAATCGATGTTTTATCAACACCTATCAAGTCATTTTGTTGTTGAAAAATGATATGATCAAATAATTGCAGGTATGATCAATGCAGCGAACCTTTATATGCCATCGACTTCCTCCCCGCCTGTACCGTAAGTTAATTCACAGCGCCATCAGCGTTTTGTATTCATTTTGAAACTTTCCTTTATCTGCTCCCACGTACGGCGAGCTCAACGCCATACCATCGATACTGTACAGGCCTACATAACAATCATGTCAATGCTAATGTTGGTACAAAATGGTGTTATGCGTAAATTCGGAGCGAATATTATCGGATAACAGAAAAGAATGATTTCCCATCTAAAATGAAATTTAACAATTTCGTTCTCTCTGAACTAAAGACGCATTCTACTTATGCTTTTCCACTTCATTTTACAGGTTAAACTACGCGTGTTTTTCGATTCTCTTTTACTTTTTTATTTATTTTACACTGCGGTATCACAACTACTTTCAAAGGGGTGATCAAAAATGATATTTGTGGATTCATCATTTATTGTATACCGTTAGAAATGGGCTATAAAGTGCAATACCAAAATAATATTCTAACAATGTTTTCTATCAATATGTGTCAATTTTATAACGTGATGCTTTTTACCGCATATATCAGTATAGTAACAATTGTGTGATACCCGATATATGATATTAATTATACCTCTAACCCGCATCATGCATAAACTAATTAAATAACTTAATTGCTTTCTTAAAATTGACACTAGTTTTATATTGTTGCTGGTAGCAAACATTAAAGGTTAACTGTTGTTTAAATGAGTTGATATAGCATGTAGCTGTTATGCTAGTCCAACAGTCCTAACACGTTCTATATACATGTACTCTACATTATGGTCCACTGCCTCAACACTTTTGTATAGCAAGTCCACGTGTGGGATTAACATCACAGCCATAGGGCATAACCACTGACCTGCCTAATCTGGGAATTGGAGAATTTATGACCGGCCAATAGCTATATCACCGATATAACAATGGTTAGGCAGTGGAAATAATGTAGCTGCTTATCCGTAACATGCTGGTTGTCCCCGTTCTTTCGTAGTCTGTTTGCCTCTTTATCAATTAATACAAAATCATTGTAATGAAATCACAGTTCAGTAAATTTAACACATATACTGACCGATTATTTTATGTTGATTCACAAGCTTTGCAATCAAGTTGTACTTAATATTCACAGGCTTATTACTTCTCTCTATCGCTAGTTGTAAATGTTTTTGACAAATATTCAGCATGGAGGCGCGAAAGCTATTAACACATATGTAAAATGTAACAGAAATTATTATATAGTGGGTGTGGTTTTAGCTGATTGTACGCGCTATATATTATGAGACCGATAATATATAGTTTGGGGCGGGGCTTAATTCATACCTTAAAGTGCGTATGGTCATCGCATTAAGATGTTCAAGCACGCCCTACACAAAGTTGACGACAGTCGTTGTGCGTATAACGCAGCATTACCGTGTGCGATTATTCCAAGCAGGGAGTTGGTAAACAACACGCTGGATTCGCCGATTAAATAATAGAGAAAATGTGTTGTTATTTGAATAACATATTTTTAAATATCGTGTTTTTTATGATACAAATTTAAAATAACCAATAAACTAAATAAGAATGAGAATAAAATATAGTCCGGCAGCCATGCCATACACGAATCCAAATATGGTACAGCCTATACATTATGAGACCAAATTATGAGACCAACGTATATAGCAAAACAGCTACGAACTAATTATATAATATTGGATGGCTTTGAGGGTGATACAAGAAAATATTGCACGAGCTATAAAAAATATTGCACGAGTCGGAGACGAGTGCAATATTTTTTTATAGCGAGTGCAATATATTCACCCGAAAATAAGACATTCAATATTATTATTATTATTCATTTAACGGACTGTTTTGAAAACTAAATAAGTTAGCCCGAACTGACTTTCTCTGCGTATATGTACTCACGCGCACATCTTCTGCGCCGCGCAAAAAAAATTGGACGGCAATATTTTTTGAATATTGGACGCACATCCGGGAACTTGGTGCACAATGTTCAATACGCACTTTTATTGTATCGTTTGGAAGGCCCATATAAATAATAATTTATAATAATGTATTCTTTAAGTAGTGGTAGTTGCTAAAATTGCTAAAGATAAAGTAACTTATTTATATTTTTCAAACATTCCTTAATGCAAAAAGTAAGCAGCAATTGACAATTGTGAACACCTCTACTACTTTACAATATCTAGACTAAGGAACCATATGATTGATTTCTGGATCTTTTTAAATTGAAATTGACAGAACCATAAGTAAGTGGTATCTATTATTATCACAACGTTTCCCTGTTGTCATTAATGTTATGCAGAACAACCATTAGTACCGTCATTTCCCTTCAATTCATGTTAAAAGTTGTGCAAATAAGATTAAAAACGTTTCTGCTTATTGATACAGAAAAGCTTTTATAGTGTGCTGTAAAAAAACTAAATTATTTTCCCGTGGCGATTATGTCACCTTCAAATGTACAGTAGTGATTGAGCATGAATCTAAGGCCTTAAACGTGACTTGTCTGAAGGAGTTAAACCTGTCAAGTCTGGAAGACAACGTGAAGGCTAAAGACAACATTATTTTTAGTCAAGAGCATTAACAAACATGTTCCTCTGTCATACGGTGGAATATCGTCTTTCGAATTTCTACACTAACTAGTTGCGGTGTGTGACGAATGCAGTTCAGTCATATTACAATGATAACGTCAACATTGGAATAATATTTGAGCTGTTTATGTAGATTCATTCAATAGGCTGTCTTTGAATTACGAAATGAGATCCGAAACATATTTAGAATAGAAAAACTAATTGAAGCTATCTTGCCTATTTCCCCCTATTCGGTGAACACTATTCTATTCATCGCCCCAAAAACGGTTAGGTACCAAAGTTCTAAAACCTAACGGGATAAGAAAATTGAACGGGACATGTAAATACTTGAATGCATGGTATTTTACACATTTCATATATTTGTCTTCATGCCATGCTGTGATATAATAGTTGCTAAGAGACATACGCAAGAAGAGATTTTTAAAACAAATTCAATTTTTCGGGGTAAATTCCGCTTTATATGCATACATTGTATAATAATCTTAACTCCTTAAAGGTAGATGACCCGATCACATTTTCATAACACAGATTTTTCTCAAACATATGGAGATTTTCATATCATATGAAAGATCATATTTTTCTGATTAACATACTGAAATTTGACGGTCCAAATCAGTATGATTACGAAGAAATCGGTGAAGTAACATCGAATTACCGCGAAAAGTGGTAACCACCAATATAGTTTGTGTACAACTCAATGGGCACATTTCACGGCATCTTGTGCGTGTAAAATAAGAACCATTAGAGTTATGCAACTCAAACTTTGGAATACGAAATTTTTGAGGATGACCTTTCATGTCGAATAGAAAACTTCAAGTTGAAAATCGGAACATCTACCTTTAATAGTATCATTCAAGTTACCCTTACTTATTATAATTACCGTATAAATCATAGTGTTTAAATATACATGAGTCTATTCCTGTTCTAATACTTTTTCTGATAGCTTTTTCAGTTTATAAATCTGCAGCCGTGCCGTGCAAAGGATAGAGACATCAGACTACGCCTCTTAACTTGATACTATTACCTGAGTTCGGCCGTATTGTATTTGGATTAGCATCACGTGTACAGACTGTCAGTTTTAAATAATTCATAAAAGCGATTAAGAATATGGCTGTGCTGGATCACCGGATGCCCCCGTAGGGGATGATTGAACGCATACTTCATGTTGTTTTGATATGTACCGACCACCTGTCCATTTTGGTCGTAAGGTACTTGAGACGCATGAAATAAAGTCGACAACCAGGGGAGTTGGTTTTGATAACGGATGGAGCATATTATAAAAGGTTAACCACCTATTTATACATAATGAACATGTCAAACTCTACGTCACAGTAGAATATAAATGGTAATGGGCGTACGTCACATAAAGTTGACATCGCGTATAAGTATTCGCGGCAGTGGCGTAGCCAAGGGGGGGGGCAAGGGGGGGGCAGCTGCCCCCCCTGTGGGGTTCTCTGCCCCCCCTGTTGCCCCCCCTGTGGGAAATGTCAGTTGAAATAATTTGGGACTAACCTATTCACAACACAAGGAAATTCAATCCTCAATTTGGTTGTTGCCCCCCCACCAAAACTCCCGGCCCCCCCTTTGCCCCCCCACTGAGAAAAACCTGGCTACGCCACTGATTCGCGGTCAACCTCACACCCCCAAAATGGTGATGATCCCGATGATCTCCCATTTGTTACTGAATGCACGGTTTGTACGTTACGTCAGAAGTACCGGGAATCAGCCATCTTCGGCTCATATCGGCTTGTAAGCAAATTGAAAACTATTATAGGAATGATAAGGAATCATTAGCCTAATTGGATGTCAGTTGATATTGTTATACCATGATCACTCGTCTCAAGTTTGAAACTGTGGTTTGAATTAGTTATAAAGAAACAATGCCGTCTGTTCTGCAGATCCTTATGTCGCTATATTCCGTGTCGATTCAATTTAGAAGAGATGATGTCAGTGAGTAATTCAAGTTGTCACTAATATAACCGCGGGATCGAATGGCAACCTAAATGCACATAAATGCTGCGTCTACATTTTGATTGCGCAAGGATGTCACATAATGATGGTTAAATGAGTACCAATGTGTAAATTGTTTCAAGTACACACCAGCTATGCCAACGTAGCCGCCTGAAAAATAATCTTGTACGATCACAGCATATAAGTCATAAAATATATTTTATCATCACGGCGCTCTGAACTGAACAAAATGTTTTATATAGGCCCTATGTACTTAGGTCATTTCTTTTTACCACTAAATATCAAGTTTCATCAATTTGTGCGCAGCCCGGGCATGTCTTATCATTTGAAGTCTTAATTTTGTTGAATAGGAAGTGCTCAATTATTATTATTATTATAATGGCGAGTCATATTCTCCTTCATCGTACAAACCGCAATAGACTAGAAGCTGTCACTTTTAAATGAGGACGGATGTGATCTTGACGTTTTCATTATGTCTGAATTTTATCATATTTTGTATGTTGATCATGCTTGCAGACCATAAAATACAATTATTAAAATATTCTTTAAGCATAAATGACAGCTACTCTAGTATATCTTGAATCTTATAGTATAAAATGTATGGCTGTTGCATATTATTGTAATAAAATATATCTTTCCGTCGGATTGATTCTCACAAATGGACAACGTTAGTTTATTTATTTCATATCCGAGTAGTAAATTAAAGAACATTAAACAGTAACCAAATACCAAAGTACCGTAATATCCATTTTGTTATTTCGGATATTAGCTCTTTTGTATTGTAATACCTGGAAATATGACACATAAATGAACCCCTAACCAGGTGGTTTACAACTCGTTTGATATTATGTGGATATTTTTCGTCCCGTATATATGCAGGTTCCAAGAGGGATTGCCCTACTTTTATTCTCATTATAAATTTTACATACGAATATCAAATATTGAAAATAGTTGGCATTTTCTATTGTATTTGTGCATTTTATATACGATAGTTTATCCTACGTGGGTTTCGTCTTCATATTTCAGTCAAAATTACAATAATATAATATGTAGCAGAATCTTACACATTCAGTAACCAACATCACGTGTAATTAAAATACAGCAATATTAGTATACAAGAGAACTCCCTCGAGCAAGTGTATATTTGAACATGGAATCTAAAATTAAAATCACACCAAATCTAAATCAAAACTGTATTTTAGTCCCTAAAGCACCTGCTTATTATATTACAGATATCAACAAATGGCCAACTGCGAAAGACAACATACGTCCATAAAATGTATGCTATAGTTTAATAAATTCCAAATTGGCGAGAAATGTTCGGTTTATATCTCTCCACACGCAAAAGTAATCCAAGCCTATTCGCGCGATATAGGCCACACGCATGCGGGTTTGAACGCACGCACGCACGCGTTATGCATATGATACACAGTACGCCGTTGCCTTCATGCGTGTCCGAGTCCTTCCGTATTCATTCGCTGCTGTAAGGAAACTACGGCAAGCAATTTGGAGCTGATTCAAGTATAGTCTTGAACAATGAACTGCGGAATACAGTATACAAATATATCATTCTTGCAGACTATGAATACGACTTAAAGCCAGACTCATATATGTTGATATTTTAATTCATAATATAGTCGAAGTCCATATTGGCACGAAACATCTATATACCGCCCTCTATACTATATTTACTTTTTGTATAATATATAATTGGTAAACATAGTAAAAATAGTTTAGTGCCGTCAGCGAAAAATACTATATAATTAGATTCATATCGTATTCATAACACTATACCCGTATTATTTCACGCAAAGATACACGGCTATATTTTTTCATATTTTTTAATAGAGGTTGGTGAACGTGAACGAGGTTGGTTGTACCTGTAAAGTAAAAGGCTTGGGGATAAAGAGAGAGGTCATGCAGGCATGTGTCTTTATACTATATGATATTATCTATAGGGTTAATTATAGAGTGTTTAAGCTTACCCGCAAATATTCTAAAGCAGTAATTTGTTATGTTATATCAAACATGATTTACATTGGTCGACATTACAAGTACTTTATTGGGGTAAGTTATTTACTGAAGTTCTGTGACACGATTCGATCATGATATTTGCGTTGTCTGTGCAATACGGTTATTAAAATAGTGAAGGGTTGCATTGGTAATAACGCAGCGTGAGTTAAGTTAACAATAATGAAATGTTTCGATTTCTTATCCATCAGACAAATGTTATTATAGAGCGGTATATAGGTCGAAAAAATAGGACCGACATACTTGATTAAATAATGGAGATAGCGACGGACAGAGAGATAAGGTTATAAGAGAACCAGATAAATCATGGGTATAGAACCGTACTTACCTCCGTCGTTTGGCAATACCTGATGTTTCGGATGGATGCTGAATTGTAAGACGAATTTGACATTTATTTTAACTGTAGTATGACAAACTTATATTTAATTAATAAGTGACATCTCAAGTTTCGGCTGATTCCTCCAAACAATGAGATATAAATTCCACATGCATTATCCAATATAGATCCTGTGAAGCTAACGTTGATTTCTTCTTTTCCATCATCCATCCTCTCATCGACCGATTTGTGTACGTAGCCTGTGAAGGCGACTGTGAACAAAACCCCGTTCTACGGACGAACGGACCTTTAGGGAGGAACGGACGGGTTGTTGTCATTGTTTTTTGGTGAATATTTAATAATGACAACATTTCCCAATTGTTTTCATAAATTTGTAAAAAAATCCCCAAATGATTTGGTCGCGCACGAATAACAGGTGGTTTTTTATAGTCCCATTAAGGGCAATGTTCGTTCCGTGGAAATGTATGTATGAATATAATACATTCAAATTGTAATTTTGTGTATTGTTAGGAAACGCAGGAACTGGAAAGTGCACATTATACTGGTTAAGCAATTGGTTTGGATTCCCAATTCTACTGATTCCTCGAAACAAAGGAATGCATAGTCATGCAGATTGCCTAGTATTAATTTTGCAAAACACGATGACGATGTGGTATTTGCCATTTCTACGTTTACTCTCTGATTGTATCAATGTATGATACTGTCAAATCATAAGTTTGCATCTTAGTTAGAAAAGCAGGAACTGGAAAGTCCGTATTATACTACTTTTTGTATCAATTCACTAGGTTGTTGTAGACCATTATTATCCTGGGTTTTATATCAACAATTTATCATGGGCTTTCAAAACCTCAAGCTTCGACTGATTCCTCCAAACAAAGCGATATGAATTCCATGTGCATTGTCCAATATCAATCCTGTGAAGCTAACATTTCTTTTTTTCTATCATCCATCTTCTCATTGACCGATTTTTATACGTAGCCTGTATAGGCGACTGAAAAAACCCGTTCTATGGACGAACTGACCTTTTAGCAAAAATGTGTAAATACACACACAAATGAGTTGGTCGCGCCCGAATAACAGATTTTAAGTCCCCTTAAGGTCAATATTCGTACCGTTGAATAGATATATATGAATATAATACTTTCATCTTGTAATTTTGTGTATTGTTAGGAAACGCAGGAACTAGAAAGTGCACATTATACTGGTTAAGCAATTGGTTTGGATTCCCGATTATACTGATTCCTCGAAACAAAGGAATGCATAGTCATGCAGATTGCCTAGTATTAGTTTTGCAAAACACGATGACGATGTGGTATTTTCCATTTCTACGATTACTCTCTGATTGTATTAATGAATGATACTGTCAAATCATAAGTTTGCATCTTAGTTAGAAAAGCAGGAACTAGAAAGTCCGTATTATACTAGTTTTTTATCAATTTACTAGGTTGCTGTAGTTTTATGTACTGGGCATTGAACATGTGCAAAATGACTTTGTATCGATTAACGATGTTGTTTGTATATAATTCGTTGTAATTATGGTATGCCCAATAAAGGATTACAATTTGATGTACTTGTTTATATTTTCAGATCATCTATCTGTCTTCGCTTCTCTAAGATTGTGTATTATATGAAAAAGCAGGAAAGGGAAAAGTGCATTAGGGTGTATTCAAAATTCCAAGTCAACTGGTTGTTGAGATTTCACGTGCTGAACAGTTAATATGTATAAAAAACGACTTCATAGCGATAAGCGACGTTATATTCTAAAAGCAGCGCTAGAGAAGACAAATAATAAAGGTCAAGGAAGAAAAAAACGCGACTGACAGCATTTTAGAGGCTATGCGTCGGCGGTCGTCCGTTAAAAGTCAACCGAATAAACGATTTTGCAATTCAAGCAACACTAACTGACAACATGCATCACTTCAATGTCATTAAGAAAAACAAGAATCACATGCGTGTATAAATATTTCATTACCAATTTTTATTACTGATGTCATTTAGCTTATGAGCCAGCCAATCTACTTTTCAGCTTGAGTAACCTTCTTATTTCATGGATTGTTATCACGGTTATTTCTATAGTAAACGTAGCATGCTTAACATTTTTCGTTTCGTTAACTACGAATTTTTGTTTACTATATGCTATGTTATGTTAACCATATATTGAGGGTTTAGTGCAACAAAGGGCTTTCTGCATTTTTGGCCAAAATCTTTGGTATCAAAATGATCCGCACAAGATCAGGAACCTAATTATGAGAAAATAATAAATTCGCCTAACCAAAAAGGTTTGAATAGCATTTCTTTTAACTTGTCAAAACCCATAAGTGACAATGATGGGTACAAATCTTTAATTCACTTTTTCTCAAAATGACCGAAATGCAGATAGCCCTTTGTTGCACTAAACCCTCGATATGACGCTGATGTATTGTAAAAAGCCATCATAGCTGTCTTCTATGACTGTTTTTCTTTCAATCCTAATATGCGTGAAGCCCATTACTAATTATTTCTTCGCAAATAAGAAATAAATAATTATCATTGCGAAAAAATATTAATCTAAATGAGAAAATATCACAACAAAATCTTACTCTAAAATATTGGTTCACCATACAGACTTAAGACAGTTAAGAGGACTTTTCTCATACGTTTACAATAAAGCGAATTGCACTTTTTCGAGGCGGTTATGTCAACATGCAGTTCATCTTGAACTCTGTATGCATCAAAACTATAATCAACTGGATGGTGCAATAAGTGAATGTAGGTTTTATGCGCAGCATGCACATGTAACGAGTAATGATTTATACCGAAGTGCCTACACTACAATGATGTTAATCACTGCAGGATTGACCAGTCATGTGACTAAAGTAAGTCGACATCGCTTCCTCGATGAAGCAAAATTCGCTTTTAAATATTGTAAGCTAACACAAGTAATTCAGTTCTTCTACAGCTCGTTCTCACATACTCGCTGCTCCCATTATTCGAAATAATAACAATGTCGTATACTATGATATAAAACAACATCTATTGCGATGTCAACACCATTGTATATATCTACCATTATATACAGTAATCTCCCATAAGTCCGTATACTATGTACTGTTTTTACCATATACATACCAAGACACGTTGTATTGTATGTGAATGTCTAACGTTTGTCTGATTAATTTACAATAAATCAATTTTATTTAGAAACATGGATTGTAAAGTTCTCTCGTGTTTATCTTACAATTCATAAATAGAACAATCTGATTTAGTTTACTTCTATACGCGCGGGTAACCATCTGTATAATCCATTACCCTATTTTTTACAACCTGTTTGGTCAGATAACTTTGCTCTGATTACATGCGTGCCAGTTACCGATGCCCATCATTTATATTAATACATTATCAAGCACTTTGTTTCTCAAAAGAATAGCAGCATTTGAAATGAAACCAGTTCATTAGCACTAATAGGTATTGAAAACACAAGCTAGGTAGTTTTAATGATCATGTCGTCAAGCGTGTAAGGTTTCAATAGAGATTGACTCCAAGCTGCCAATCCGCATAAATTTACATTATATCCACTCCATTAAAATGGATACCGCCAGTCGACCGCGTATTAGCTCCTTGTGTAGTATATCCTAGCTTTACATGCTACACATTTTAACCATCTCACTGCGCCAAGGTGATGACGGGTGTGGGAAAAAGCCCGAACTGATGAGCAGTCTGTCTTGTTGTTCATAATTTTGATATGCTGATTACAATCATTGACATACTAAATCACATTAATATCACATAATTAGGTCACTGTATATCCATGCACATAGCTTCATCGGCATATCTTGTCCACAATATAATTTAGTTAACATGACACCACTGTCAGCTTGGCGTGACCTGTAGATGTACGAGTTGGATCCTTTGTTCGCAAGAACTGAAATTTACCCGACTACTCGAAAAGAAGAAGAAAAAACCCCGTTACACAATGTCGTGGCAAAAGGTTTAATTTTACCTCTTCATTGACAAGTTTTCTCATGCCTCACCTGAAACGCTATTATTGCACTAATTGTATTTCGGATACATCAATGATCAATCTTATATCGTGGCCTTGTGAAAACACTAAACCCAAACGATGCCATGTGTTATTGTTTTAATCCCTTTTGATTAATTTGCTTTCTAAAGTCTACTAAGTATTTCTGACAAATGGCATATATTTCGTATAGGGCATCCTGATACAAAATAAACGATGGTTATTGTGCGAATTATGAATACGGGGTATATGAACACTGCCTTATATATGACACATACGATTTACATAATGGCTTATCTCACTATACCTCGGGTGGATTTTCTCATAATCTTTACCTCATAATGTCCTGATTAGCGATACTCAGGCATTCTCTCACACACAGCTTATGATAATCGCACCAATGAATGAATTGGAATATCCATGGTGATAAAAATGTCCATCAATGTGTCTTGTATCCAGTAAGCCCCACGTTTACCTTGATCACATAATCTCGTCAAACTAGATAAATACCTCAATAGAATCTAGGGCACCGCGTGTTTATGTTAAACTAAAGCTGCATTCACAATACCTGTTACCAATTAACCCATATTATTCGTACAGGTGCACGTATTATAATAGCATTAGAGGTGCGGTATGTGTGACCACCTGTCAGCTATCAAGCTAGATACCGTGCACGTACCTGTTTACACATTAAACATGCCTAGAATGAATGGATTATAATAGGTTTACACCTGTATTCTAGCACGACTGCCAGGCTGTTTATGATACTAGGGAACCTCACTGAATACCGGAATTATAATGCAACCAGCTCAGCTGCTCAAACATTCCAACAAAAAAGTGTATTGTTACAATGTGAATAGGGCTGATTATTAACAAAAGAAGAACTAGCATTCGTGTATTAATAGAGAATATCGTCAGCCTGCTTCGATAATTGCCTAACTCACTTTTCAGCAAAATTGAGTTTTTTTGCATAAATCATGACTTCATTACATTATGCACATGCTGTTATAATACCTAAGTCATTGACCAATCAAAAGTGTTGATAAATGAAGAGCTTTGTTTTAAAAGGGCCACCAGACCACTCCAACATGTTACTCATTTTGCATTATTGAATTTGCATTGACAAATCCATGGAATTAATCAAATGATTGTATGGCTGTGTTCATCTGTTTCTATGACTTGGATTAGTATCCATCCACGCCAATCCTCAATTGGCGTGCATGGATGTACTAATCCAAGTCACATCAACAATACAAGCCTAACATCAACAATACAAGCGTCATTCCACATAATGAATATCCATCCATCAATAATGCAAAATGAGTAACAGGTACACAGGTAACAGGTTTCATACTTTTGTTGTTTTCTGAGAACTAGAAAAAATGAGTTAGGCAATTATCGAAGCAGGCTGACGATATGTAATGGGAAAATCCTTATAAACAAATTTGTTCACATTCCAACGGAAAGATAGATGTAAATCTCATATCAAGAGAATCTGTATCATATGCAAAATATGATTCATCGTATATAATGTATGTACTACATCATAAAGTTAGTCCCCTCTAAGAATTGAGTAAACATTTACTAACTTAACACGTTGTATCACCTAACATATTGCACAAATATATGAATTATTTAGGTTCTGTGTGCTATAGAGGGTTTGGATAAACGATTCACAGATATTTCTAGATAAATCGGAATGAAGAAGACAATCACACGGTTACCCTTGAATACAAGATACATACACTGTTGGTCTATATTAGTGGTAGCGGATGATCCATCTCTGTAGTCGCTTAGCTTACATGATCCATCCAATTTCCATTTATTGTCATCCAAGATTATTATCAAATGATGTTCCTTGGGATATTCCTACGGGTATACGTTGTTTGCTTGACATACAAATAGAGAAAAACGACAATTTACAATAACCTGTGTCTTGAGGGGGTATAAGTTCACATTATGTTATAATACATGTATCAGTATTGAACAAAGTCCTTGGATTACAGTGTTATGTGTACCATATACAAATCATAATAACATTCACAAACATACATTCATGATATATCAAGAACATTTCGAGTTAAGAATGATAATTACCTAAATGATACGGATCGCTCCCAAACCAACCCAAAATTGATAGTACTGAGCATACATACACGACAACATTACTGTTAAGTACAACGTCATAACCCTAATAATGTCATAAACACAATGAGCTATAAGTTTTTGTGTAATTACACACTCTGCGTTTTAGATCTAGAAACACTATAGTCGTCGTCAGAATACTTCAGCACTTTTTATAACCACCAACGCACGCGATATAGTTAATGAGCGTGTGGGCGGGGACATTCATGACCCATAGATACGATCGCGGCTAATCGGATTACAGATACCGCATCGCGTCAAATTGCTCAAGGTAACGCTCTTCTACAACGCA
Source organism: Ophiura sarsii (assembly GCA_035610835.1). NCBI lineage: Eukaryota > Metazoa > Echinodermata > Ophiuroidea > Amphilepidida > Ophiuridae > Ophiura > Ophiura sarsii. Next base: position 93,481,430 of record CM069441.1, on the reverse strand, counting down.
CTTCCGTGTTTACGCTTGTACGCAGTTGTCATAGAAAAAAAGTGCCTAAGTATTCTGACGACGGACTATACCTCTGCAGAACAACGCTCTGTTCTTTGAAGTTCAAGAAACACTACGTTCGGATTTCTAGAAATACTGAATGCCCTTAAAGGTTGAAAGAGGAGGTAATATACGCATATTTTTGGTTACTTATAAATACTATAGCCATGGGTTGCTGCGTCCTCCATAGTCCTCCTGGAGCCATAGTCCGCCTTCCATAGACATACACGGAATGAAGCGTGAAACTAGTTGCGTGTAGAGATGAGCTCCGCTGCCCTATACACAGTTTACCAACCTATACTTTACTCTATCAGGGTGGACTATGTCTCCTGCTACATCGGGCTTGGACGAGTTCTTCTATTGCCTTTCAACACATTTTCATACGGATTATTCTACCGCCGGTTCAGAAGGTCCGACTACAACTACAACCTCTAAAAAAAACTACAACAAACCCAAGAACTGTTCGTATTTCAGTGCTTCACCGAATCACTACCTATTTCAGTTCGAGTAAAACTCGATGACATGACTCGATTCGACGCTTCATCGGTTTATTTATTCGGATAACATTGACAAGGCGTCTTGCTTTTGAGTTGGTGAAATGCGGCATTATCAATGACAGTAATTACCTTTCTTAAACTCGTCGACAGAGGGCAAATCCTCCTGTTAATGTTTCGGTGGTGCTGAATCAATCTCCAGCACTTTATGGGGATCGTGAGTGAGAAAGCATTAAAACTTGACAAATGACACTAGGACCATTTTTAATAAATCGGTATGGTTTCTGGTGTGTTTCTCTAGATTCAGTCACATCAACCTTTTAATATAATCTCTGAGATAAATATTCTGTGCATTATGTATAAAAAGGTATTTTTGCAAAGGGTAGCTCAAGCTCACGTTTCAAAATCAATGGAGTAAAGCACGGAGGGTTAACATTGCCTGGGTTGACTCTGTTGTATGCGGTCTGTGCTTACGATAACTATTCTCGCTTTATTTTCCGCATTTTTTACGACTATGTCTACAAAGCGATCGCTCTACGTGGAAGATGCGTGATTTCCCCTATTTTCTTTTCTCCTCACAAAAAGGCACTGCGTATTAGAACACATGGTGGACAAATACTACTATAAAGACCGTTCGGCTCATATTACACGTCTGATTGGATGCTATAGTTTAATTCAAACGCCAATCTTTTCATCCTCAGATTTGAAATATAACCAATTATTAATTTCACCCAAGAAGAAATTCAAAACATACTGTTCTATTTTTACAATGTTTTCAATAAATTGATATATATTTCCAATCTTTTTACTTGATTTCTGAAATTTAATTTAACAATAGATCAGGATAGCCATTTCAGGATCTTTAAATGATAAAATAGTCAGTCAATACGGTTAGGTTAGGCTGTTCAGTGCACATCATCGTTGAAAATATATGGTACGCATGCGCATTGACTGACTGACTTAGAAAAGAGCATCAACAGCTCGTATTCCCAACAGATTTGTGGCGGGACTTTAATTCAAATCAATATCAATCTCCGCTGGAAATCGCCTGATGCTGCAGAAGTAAAATTCAAAATTTATCCCTTTAGCGAATAAAATAATATACAAAAATGGAAATGTAGGGATTTTTGGACAATTTTTAATATTTTTAACGAAACTTTTGAAAACTGTTGATAATTCATAAAG